>JABXWE010049868.1:0-16769 GCA_014611495.1 Limonius californicus
GGCACAAACACGACCTCTAATATCGGCGTAGTCGTAAATTATACCAAAAATAAAATAGCACCTATTAAGGTAACGCAGGCCTGTAATTGCGGTGATTTCAGAATAACTCTTTCTAAGTCACATATTTGGAGCACGAGAGTGTGATGGCAATCACAAATAAGCGCGTATGTAGATGCGGCTCCAGGGTGAGTTATAGGTTAGGGTTCCGCCCTGTTCGCGTGCCCCTGATTGCCATACCTGCTTCAATGCAGTCTCAATAACCTCTCCAACTCGCCTACCCAGTCCAATCAGAATTTTGCGTTGGTGTTTATCTTTTATTCGTTTATTTTAGCAGCAAAAGACTTCCCGGAGTCTTCCCTGCCACTGTTGCATGAATGATTGTGGTATAATTACCACTCAAAATAAATTAGCTATTTTAGATGTCCTATTGATTTTTTACCTAATTTAACTTATATCTACAAGGGTATCTGTGTAATTGGAATATTTCAGTACGTACGCGAACCGGGCTAGAGTTAAAAATAAATATCGCATAAAAAGTGAACGGAATTAAAATTTGGAACTTCCATTGGGGGTTAGATGTCTTTTTTACGACTTTCACCTGAGTTCGTAACATGCAGAACTATATTTATGTCAGAGATATCCCAACAAGAAGGAGACATAAAAATACAACCAACAGTATAACGTAAGAAAGCGAGCGATTCCTGTTAAATTAATTGCAGTAGGTGAAATATTCAATTATTTTCCTTCCAGGCTTTGTCAGAAAATAAATTAGGTCGTGGGTTTCTCAGCATTAATTTTAGAAAGTTTACCGTTCGTCCTTAATCTATTTGCAATAATAAAGTAGAAATCATTTTTGAAATGTAAAAAAGGTGCGCCGCACAAAATTAAAGAAATTGACACTACAATAAATCAATTGTTGGAAATCACAGGATTTATTACGTGCTACGCATAACTTAGGGGCATTTATAGTATACAATTACTATTTTTCTAAATTACACTGTCATACGTTTATTTCGTCATCCCAACCAGGAACAGCTATTTTAATAGCTCACATAACTCACGCATTATGTATGTTAAAGTGCTGTCATCTCTTCTGTACAAGTGCTTCAAAATTACAGGCAGTGGTGCTAGCAGAATTGCTAGGCAGGGATCCATTGTAGGTTCAATAGTTTTAAAATAGGCATTATTTTAGTAACAACCAACTAATTAGGTTTTCTTAGGGACAAAATGTTTGAGTTGATCACAATATTATATCTTTTCAAGCTTCCTTGTACAACAATTAGAACTTCACCGTTCCAATATGATACGAATATCACAATGTTATTACAAATGTTACACTGGGTTATATATTACCAAAATGATTCATAATGGCAATAAAATTTGATTGAATTGTCATTCAGCATATACTAATCCCTAAGCCGATGTCCCACTGTAAAAATTTGTATAAAAACTTTTTATACAAATTTGTATACAAACGGTGTGACGTCATGCGCCATAAAAATATTTTTAATGTATGTCCCACTGTCAAATATTTGGTCAAAAGTTTTTATACAAACCTGATCAGCTGTTTGAGGCAACACTGAAAAGTGAGGTTAAAATTGGTTTATTGCGGTTGGCGCTTAAAGTTTTTGCTTTTTCAATTTATGTAATGGAAAATTTAAATCCGAACCAAAATTTACTGTTAACTACGCTTACAATAAGTTTGATTCGATATGCACTTATCCGAAAACAAAAAGCCAAAAAAAATAAACGTAGATGGTGGGTAAGACCGTGGTTAAAGAAACGAAACCAAGGAAGTGGTCGAGGTGTGCTTTCAATGGTGGAAAGTGAACTTAAACATGAAGATCGGGAAAACTATCGTAATTTTCTGCGCATGGACGAAGAATGTTTCACAACCATTTTAAACCTAATACAAAGCAAAATTGAGCGTAAAGACACACAACTGCGACAGTGTATTAGTGCAGAAACAAGGTGATTATTTACTTTTATTAGACAAAGTTTTTGCTTAAAGTATATTATTTTTCACAATTCCTTTTATGTTCTATTTTAGGTTATCTTTAACATTGAGATTTTTGGCAACGGGTGAAACACTCAAGAGTTTGAGTTTCTCTTCGAGGATAGCACATAACACTTTGAGCAAAATAATACCAGAAGTTTTAACTGCAATTGTGGATTCAATGGAAAATCAATACTTAAAGGTAAAGCAATAAGTTTTTTTGCATAAGTTTTAATAAAAAATTGTACAACTAAAATACTACATGTTTTGCTCCTCGTACTTCATAATTGTTTTTAATATTTCATGCTTGCATCGAATCTTGTCTGCGTCATTTTCTATATTTCTTAATGACGATGCCACAAAACTCCCAAATTCACCCCACACATCCTTTATTTGGGGTCGACTACTTTTAGACAGCAAGTTTAGTGCGGATCCCGCTTGCTGTAAAAATGTGTCATTCACATCATTGCTGTTCGCAGTCCTTTTCCTTTTCTTTGGTCGTCCTTCAGAAATAGCCGGTGAAGCAGGACCTGCAGATCGGGAAGCTGCCGATGATGCGGCAGGACTTAAAATATGTACAGCTGCTTCATCTAACTCCCGGTTTTCATCCTCTCCCTGCAAGAACCACATAAAATATTATTCATAAATAAATTATTCTTATTTTAATTACAGGTTCCAACAACAAAAGCAGAATGGGAAACTGTTGCTGCTGATTTTTTCAATTTGTGGAATTTTCCTAATTGTCTTGGGGCATTGGACGGCAAACATATAGTTTTCAGGCCCCCAAGATGTGATGGATCTTTTTATAGAAATTATAAGGGCACCGACAGCATTGTACTTCTCGCGTTGGTTGATGCAAATTGTAAATTTTTATGTGTAGACATAGGCGTTAATGGAAGAATAAGTGATGGGGTAGTATTTGCTAGAAGTGTAATGTCTTCAGCAATATTGAATAATACTCTTAATTTTCCACCCGATAAACCTTTGGCAGAAGGTCGGGTGCCTATGCCTTTTGTAATTGTTGGAGATGATGCGTTTCCCTTAAAGGAGCGTATAATGAAGCCATATAGGTATAGAGGCTTTGCAAATGAGCAAAAAATTTTTAATTATAGGACAAGTCGTGCTCGTAGAGTTTCGGAAAATGCTTTTGGCCGATTAAGTAATCGTTTCAGAATTTTTTTACAACCAATCAATTTCTCCGTTGAAAAAGTTGAACTCATAACGAAAACATGTTGTATTTTACACAATTTTTTAACGGAAAACATAAACACACCGTTTCCAACAGAAGAGGGAGATGTTGATTGTACTATGACTTCTTTGTGCCAACAAGGGGGAAACAAGACTGCGCAATGGCCAGCAAAAGTACGCAAAGAATTTCAGTATTATTTTAACACTGTTGGTAAAGTACCTTGGCAACAAAAAGCTATAGAAAATAGTAATCTCTAGATTTTAGATCTTATTGTATTTTAATAATTTGTATTGTGTTAAATAGTATAGAAGTACGTACATTTATTCATGTCACTATTTAATACTATATGTCTATAATATCAATAACTTACATTAAGACTCTGCTGTTCGGAATATTCTACATCGTCTTCTTCCTCCTGCATAAGGCAACTCCAAGATTTCTCTATTGGCGGTTGGTCTGCTGTTGGTATGTTGCTGAAACTTTTACGAGCAGCAAGATGATCTTGCAGAAAGAGCAACTTCTCAAAAAAATTAAAAGTCACTTTTGCGATGCCTGCCGAACCACTGGGTTTGCACCGGATTTTGGCCAACTCGGCACTAAAGCGAGCTCGCAGCCCGTTTATTTTGGCCTTGATTACAATAACTGCAAATAAATATGTTTAACAAAAAAATTATACTAACATGTACTGCAGATATTAAAATAATGTACAAATGCGTATTTACCTGTAGTATTTGGTCTAATCTCGTGTAAACCTTTCACAAAATTTTCGAGAGCATTCTGCCGATTGAATTTATTGTGGTAATTTGGATTAGAAACTGTATACAAAGTGGGTTCCCCTTGATACAGTTCTATTAATTCGGAGGTTTGTTCATTGGACCGCGTGCCTGCCATTATTTAATTAAAAAAATACTTGCACCACAGCTACAAGCAACACGATGAAAACTAACCAAGAAACACACATAATGAGGTTATGGTCTCGGCGACTGGCGGGAGGTTTCGCGCCGCAATTCAAATATCCAGAAGGTAGGCGGGCCGTTAACGCCCAATCAAATGCTTGCTTTCATCCAAATTATAGAAACGGTTCTATTTCAGAAGTTTGTATAAAAACATTTTATGTGACGTCATTAAAATACAGACACCATAAAACTATTTTACCGTGACGTCATTTGTATAAAACTGCTTGCTGTCACACTGTCAAAATCGTTTTTATAAAAACTTTTATAAAAGTTTTTATACAAATTTTTACAGTGGGACATCGGCTTAAGACTTCTAACAAACCCTAGGCAACCCACCATACCTATACTTTCTACATTATGAATCTATAATAGTTTTAAGTACATGTTATACCGAGCTGACGTGCCGATACTTTTGTGTGGGATTTTACGAAAACGATAATCCTACTACCTGCCTTTAGGTAACTATTTAAAAATATGATAATGACGAAATATGATGCTAATGTATCAGCTATCCCTTTTACAAAATTTAAAAATTTTTCTACTTATCGGTGGATTTGCCAAATTTTACCAATTTTTTTTTACAATAAATTCAAAAAATGGTGCCCCATAATTCAGATCAAGACATTTCCGGTTAAAGTTAAGTTATTTTGCATCATATTGAACTTTTTACTATATTTTTAAGCTCATGGAGTGAGTTACAACTGAGTTTATAATCTGTCACTCTTTTGCACCCTAAAATGGGAATGGGGGACATTTTGTAATTTTGTTCGACATTAAATTAAATCTTTTGTGTTCTTTTCTGGCATTCAGACTATTTATTTGTAAATAGCATTTAGTTTCTAATTTGTCTATTCTAGTTCTTTGTCCCATTTAACATAAAATGATGTAAATGACTAACTAACGTTAATATTTGATCTAAAAATAGCGCAAAGCTTTATAATATTGACATAAATAAAAGTTAACAAGTGGCTGAAATATTAACATGTAAAATCCTATGGCTAGTCTTAAAAAAACTGACTATACAAAAATGAATAACATTAAATTGAAACATTAGGAAATACAGCTGTTTTTGCATACAGCATCAACTTATAATATTATATGTATCTACTACAGTCTACTACTTAATAAATCTAGTTGCTTATTAATAGGTCACTGACGAACCTCTCTTTGTTTTTCCCTTTTTTTTGGGCTATGATAATGTTTTGTGAATCTCGAATTTTCATCCCCCGTGGCACGCGTGCATCGACTAACTCCGGTAACATACAACCGTAAAAAAAATCTTTCAATTTAGGAACCATATTTTTCAGCCAAAATTCGGTGTCTTTCTCTACTCTTATAATTTGTATATCCATCTCTGTGTAAAGAATGAGATCACAATACGATGTGTTTGCAATATGTAATTGCTCTTGAATTTGGTAAAAATAATTGTTTCTTCTTCAAAGTAAGCTTCACGTCCACATAATAGACACATAAGTTATTGTTGGGGTTTTCCTTTATTGCTTTCTCTATAGTTTGATCCTGTGTGGAATATAAGCATTTGACTTCGATGCTGCCTCCGTCTTCAAGAAGTCCGTCTGGAGAAGCAGCTAAAAAAACAATCTTCGTCGATAAATAAACCACATGATGTCACTTTTTTTTGTGTTGTTTGTTCATACAACTCTATCGCCCTTTTCTCGTTGATTCGCCCGTAAACAATTGCAGGACTGTGCAGCTCCCTGTTGCTCTTGTACAACATTTCCATTACTGCACAATGACAAGAAGTTGTTTCTAAACGTTTACAAACTTTTCCGAAATTAGATGCAGTAAGTCGGTTGCGTCGAGCTGTCTTCCATTCCAAGTTTTGATGTTGGCCTCTTGTTCTTATTTCGATAGAGCTTCTTTCAACCACGTCATTGTGCATATCTAATAAAATTCGTTGTTTTTCTTGTTCAAACATTTCCTCGTCTACATCGGGCTTAGCGGTATCAGGCCCGTAATCCATATCGCCATTAGTGGTAGCTGCGCGTTTGTACGTATCTTTTTTCCGAGTTCTCCTTAATTCGTTTTGTTTTCGTTTTCTGTTGCAAAATGCTGAAAAATGGGTACCCTTCGCAGTTTTATTAACACAGTTGTGCCAAGAGGGCCCATTATTAAACGACAGTGCAGCACCTACACATCGTCTGAAATATGATCCTCTTTTGCAAAAATTGATCCTTTTACCTCCGGAAAATTTGGAAACAAGCGACATGTACCTTTCTGCAAAGTTAGTAGTAGCATTAGTAACTAAACGATCAGCCTTACGTACAACGTAATCTAATGCCGAACATATTTCCGTGAAAATTTGGTTTTGTTTTAGTAACACTATGTAATTGGTTTCATTCGCATTTTTTCGCTTACAGTATTCCATTCGGCAATGTGAATGGTCTCCAAATACATGGTACGGTCCGTTCTTTAAATCTTCATGAAGTTGTTGTACACTTGCCCCTGCTTTGGAGTTGTTAGATATAGCAGAACGGACTGCCATACTCAAACGAGGAATGTGGGATTTTAAAATTTTCCGTGTTTCAATTTCGTGTATTGTCTTAAGTGAAATTTTATGTAATTGAGATGTGTAGCATCTGGTAATATGGTTTGCACACTCAAGTTTTACAACAAAGCGCCCATATGTGACTCGTTCAATAATACGGGCATAAACGCTCGAATCACCGTCCCCGATTACGTATTTGTAGCGTACACCGTGGTCTTTGACACTCCTGTTGAACCCTTCAATTATTATGTCTTGTTCCATAGCAGTTGAAGCGCCGCTGTAATTTTTATAGCACACATGAGGTTTTACGCTGCCTGCATCTGAGTCTGAAGAACAAACACTGCAAAATTTGTTACGAACTCCCAAAAATAAAAGCTTTCCTGTTCTTTTCCCGATTATAACGGCCATTCCCGACAATGAACTAAAACCATGTCCATATGACCGTTTAGCCCAGCCACCGTCAATTATAACTGCAATAAATGGAATTCCCTGCTCAATATCTCCTGCTTGAATTGCTTGGCGGCTTTCTTCTTTTCCCGCTGCCAACATTTGTCTTTGAAGAACTTCTTCCCAATTTTCTCCTACCGTTTTTTCGATTTTCCTAAAATATTTATTACTCATAATGGGAATATCCATCGTGCTGAAAAATTCGTCAGTTTGAGAGTAACCAATTCCAGTAATATTGACTCCCCACACAAACATTTTATCGATGTTCACTGCTGATTCTGGTGCATGAGAATAGATCTTTGTGGCTTTTTCACAAGTTTTACAGTAAGGTAAGTGCGGGTAATAAGGCCCACCTAACGATTTATATGTTTTTACAAAAAAATAATACATATTTTTGAGAACTGTTTATTTTACATAAATTTGAGAACATCGAACTGTAAAGTTACATATCTAACGTTGAGAAAAAAAACTAAAACAAAAATTCTTAGGTTGTTAAAAAACCTTGTAAATGGGCCTTGTTTCGTGTAGTGCAGATAAGTAGGCCCATTCGTTTAGGGTGTACAGTCCGGACAAACAAAGACATCCTCGTCCTCGGGTGTGAGCCCAACACAATCCTCATGCACCCAGGTGAGACACATAACACACTGACGCATATCACCCAGGAATTCAGTTTCGCATAATATGCAATACCAATTTTCTTTGGAGTTGCCATCCAAGTCTTCTCGCGAGGTGGATGCAATGGGCTTTGGTTCACAGACTTTTGGTTTCTTTTTTCCTGTTGAAGTGGATCCACTGACATGTGTTTTGGAGTTCGTCCCAGTAACGTCTCTGCTCTGGAAGAGGTCTCTTGTTACTTCCTGGGCTTTATAGTTTAGAGCCTTCTTCCGCACTGTAGCTGTCTTTGACTTTTCGGTATTTGGTGTTACCAAAACTTCCGAAAATGAATTGGAAGCAGCCGTGTTCTTGTTCTGCGAGTTTTTGATCAACAAACTTAGTGGCTGCTCATCCTCCGAATTCCATTCTTCGACCCCTGGACTTTCTCTGTTGACCTCTGGAATTTCTCTGTTGGTTGGCAAACTAGGTGCATAAGCGTAGTCTGGGATAATGTTTTTATTAAACGGGAAAATTCCAGTCGCTCTGAAACCACTGGATATGTTGTTTATAGTCATTGATCTTCCCCAAACAGGAGTGAATATGTCAGAAAATCTTTCCTTGTTCAAGTTTCTTCCAGGATGGTTTTCCCAGTACTGAAGAAGTTCTTCGTCCCAGTAATGTTCGAAGGATCTGAATACAGCCTTGTCCATCGGCTGCAATTCATGTGTTGTGTTACTTGGTAAGCACAACAAGTGGATACCTAACTCTTCAGCTTTGTCAACAATGGATATGTCCAGATGGCAAGAAGCCCCATCAAAAATCAAAATTACTGGAGGAGCCGACATAAATTTTGAGAAATGCTGAAGCCATTTCACGAAAACCTCAGTAGTCATACTCCCTTTAGTGGTCATGCGAACCTCAGACCCAGGAGGAAGTCCATCGGAAAAAGTTGGTTTCATTCTCTTGCCTTTGAATAAAATCAGCGGGGGGGGGGGATAACATGACCCATAGCATTCCCACATGCCACAATAGTTACGTTTTCGGCATGCTCTTGAGCCACTAGATGAACTCTTTTTGCTCCTTTTTTTGCAATAACACTTTGCTGGTGATGCAGGGTAAGTCGACAGCCTTTTTCGTCCATGTTATACACCTTTTGTGGGTTATTTTTTAATCCTGTCTTCTCAAAAAGGGCATCTAATTTCTTGAAATAATCTTCCACAATAAGTTTGTTCAACTTTTGAGCCCGAGCAGGGTTCATATTTTGTGCTTTTCTTCGAGATAAGTTCTGATGGCGCCTCATGTAGGATCTGTACCATTCCCTTCCTGCTACCTTTTTCTCTTTATTGAATTTATTTGGAATTCTTCGTTTGTCAACGAAGAATAGACACTTCTTGTTAGGGATTTGGGAGTTAAGGGAAACCCTCTTTCTGCGAATCGGACAATTTTGGCTTCCAACTCATCTCCTAACTGTTGGGTCAAAACTGGTGGTCTTCCAAGTGATCTTGAAGATGTTCCAGATTTTACATGACTTCTCAACGTACGACGAGGAATGCCGCAATGTTATGCAACGTACCGCTGCGACAAGCCTTCTCCAATCAGCCTTAATGCCTCTTGCATATCTTCTTTACTCCACTTAGCACGGATACCACGACATGTTTTACCCATATTACCTTAAAAATGAAAAGAATCATCTTAGAAATGTAATTAAACAACGACAAGAAATAAAGCCCACTCAATGTTTTGGTGGGCCTTATTATCTGTTTTGTTACTATCCCACTTTTAAGGTTATATTTCAAACATGCGTTATGCAAAATCGTCAATTTTCTAGAAGAACATTGCCAACATATATATTAATACATACCTGAAAATGCACAACAATTGGGTGAAAAGTATTCCCGTAACAAATCCCGAAAAACAACGCAATCCTTATAATTAGAACAATGAAACGTGGTGTGAAAACACTTTTGACATTTTCGATCGGTAAATAACATTCCATTGACGCGGCAGCGCTTTGAAGCTCATTTCTCTTGCAGTACCGTCATTAGATGGCAGCAACAGTATTGCAACTTGAATAATAGCGGAAAAATGGCGGTTGGGCCTTAATATCTGCTGGGCTTTATTACCCGCACTTACCTTAATAATGAAAACAAGAAATCATAGCGGTTCTACGTTCATTTTTGTACTCTATTTTACCCATTGTACATCTTACATCATGCAATGCTAACTGTCTACACTGCTGGGTAAAATACTTTATGTTTACAATGCGATTGCCCAATTGCTGTTCACTTGACGGCAAAGGAGAGGCAGTTTCTATATCCAGAGGTGGCAAGTCCTCATTTTTATTTGGGAAACTAAAACAGAACGATTACTTTGTTACAGATTTGACAAAACATATAAAACTAGACGGATTAACTTGAGAACAAATTTCTTGAAAACATATAAATAATTTCCTTGGGTTTGCATACCGGGTGGCCCAGCAGATAGGGCCAAACTTATATCTTCAGAACGGATGAACGGATTTTTCTTAAATTTGGGGTGGTTATACCAAAAATTATTTCGAATTAAGTGGCAGGAAAATCCAAAATGGCCGACTGCCGGTTTCCTTGAAAATGACCTAAAAATTGAATTTTTAAATAGCACACTCTGTATATTATTTCATATTTGGATTCTGCGGGTCAAAATACATACGATACAAATGTGAAACGTCATTTCGGTTGTAAAAAAATTTTTAATTTTATTTTTTTGCTAGAGGGCTGCGACTTGTCTCAAACGACCCGGAAGGTGATTAATACTACCTAAAGAGTAGTATTTTACAAAAAATGCAAATTGTTTTCAATTAATTGATGATTAAATTAGTCCACAGCAGTTTTTTAAGGACATTTGACATTTGTGTCATATGTATTTTGACCCGTAGAATCTAAATACGAAATAACATACAGGGTGTGCCATTTAAAAATTCAATTTTTATGTCAGTTTTTAGGAAACCGGACGTCGGCCATTTTTGATTTTTATGTCACTTAATTCGAAATAACTTTTAGTAGAACCACCCCGAATTTAAGAAAAATCCGTTGGTCGTACCTGCTGGACCACCCGGTATAACGCTATACCGGGAGACCACGAAATGACCAAGTAACTGTTTTGTTTTTAAACCTATTTGGACCGTTACATAATAATTTGTTCACTTACCTATTATAATAGTTGACATGACAATTTTCTTCCACGTATTCATCAGATAAGCAGAGCTTAAGGGGGATAAGGACAGGGGGTAGGCAACCCACCGTCTTAAGTAAAATTACCATTAGAAATAAAATACTTTTGTCCAAAACTACGTTCGCAAAAATTAGTTTGTAGTTATGCTTGATATTTTATTGTAATGCCTCGTGGTAGAGCAAGACACGTACGGTTTTATTTTTAAAAAAAAGTGTCCCGTGTGATTTTTACCAGGCAATTTGTTTATTTTAATTAACTGAAATATAAACGTTACTTTAAAAAAAAATGAAAAACTAAATCCGTACGTGCCATTCCTTACATAAATAGATTCAGAAAATATATTCAGAATTTTTTCAAAGTAATGCATTTTTGCGTAATATTGGTCAAAGTGATATTTAATAAAGGCCATTAGGTCGTAATCGTAACCACGTTGGGAAAAATACATGTAAGTAGGCAACTTGCATAACACCAATACGCACAAGGATTTCCTAATGGCCATATTTCAGGTAGACCTCTTGGCGGGCGGTCCATATAAACCGAACTGACTGTTCGACCACCAGTTTCGATCCTAGGGATTAGCACAGGTAGAGGTACACGGAAATAGAAAATTAGATAATAATTATATATATATATATATATAATTTATTATACAATTAGTCAATAATAACAAAAATAATTTAGATACTAATTAGTAAGCAAACAATTATAACACACAGGTTTAACCAATAAGTATCTGGATAGTAGTTTCTTATCGTTTTCATCTATTTTTTTTAGTATAAAATTAGTAAAAATTTTGGATAATTGATACTTCTAATTTTTAAAATAGAGTTCTATTTGAAAATTGAGCAAAACATTCGTAAATGTAAATGTTCGAGCGGGTCGCGTAAAAGGCCACGTTAAATCGAGAATGAACAGATTCACAGGCATTCTGTTCTGTTCTGTGTGGAAAACAACAACCCCAGCCCAACTTCTTGGGAGAAATAAAGCCGTATATGATCGAAATAATTTTTATTTAAATATTATAAAAGCTAGAATTTTGAATTTGAATTTTTTAAACAAACTCTGCTACACATGAAATCTGCAGCCGGCAATTGTGGCATTTGACCATACCAATTGGCAAGCGTTGTGAATCGCTAATAAAAAGTCAATAACAATTTGACTTGGGTAAAATTTAATTCTTAACTGATTACTTTTTTCTACTAATTATTATTGCACAAACATTAATATATGTTTCAGTTTTCTTGGGACACGCCGTATGAACTGTACCGATCAGGTCAAATAAATATCTCTAATTTCTTGTTGACGGCACCTCCTCGAATTTACTATAGGTCTGGTAGTAAGCGACGTATAAAAAAATTGCAGAATCTCTTCTCTATATATATATATATTACGAGAGCTTGCATCACTTTGTAAATATTAAAAAAAAGGTGTTTAAACATTACTGATGCACAACAAAAATAAGGAAAATGATTATAGTATTTGGAAAATATAGGAATATTCTGAACTGAAATTTATAATTGTGGAAAAAACTGAAACTGGCTCATTCAAAACGTTCAGCTACAATTTAAATTTCGTTCCAACCAATCCAGAATTAAATTACTGGCATATCAATAAATAAAAATGAAGTTATCAAAGTATGGACTTGTATGACAGACATAAGAGAAAAATACTGCATCTACAGGGCGCAGCTGTAAAAAAGATTAGACAGAACTGTTAAAACTGTTAAACTATTAAAAATGCCTCGACGATTGGCAATTAGAAAATTCCTGTCGAATTTAACGCTGTAATGCTACTACAAGTAAAAAGCGTGAAAAAAAGTAAATATTCCTTACGTCGCACAACAACGTTTCCACATCATCCTCTAAGGAATATTCACTCACATCATCACTTTCAATCCAATTGTAGCACTACGCAGCACCTTCCGAAGATCGTACAAGACCTTTTTCTCTTATTAGGTATACATTTGTCAATTTTAATCAATAGAAATTTATAAACAACATTCTTATCATGATAATCAAACTAATTACCAACAATTTCAGGTAAAATCAAGCTTCCTATTATCAAAATAGTATCCTTTTATGTATATGTAAGGCATTACGAAGCCAAAAATCACATCATATCAGGGTTATCTCGTAAGATTAATATAGTTTAGATATAGTTTATAATAATAATATAAATATAGGGTAAATATCATAGCAATATATATATATATATATATTGATAGCTGTTAAGCTGTCACCTCCGGGTCATGAATATGGCGACCTGACCTCCGGGTTACCCCGATATCCTGGGTTTTATATAAGGGCATATTTGTGATGAGGGGGAAGTCTAGAATACGGTTTCCTAAAGAGGGGAAACGATTTCTCAAAAAACAAATTTGTGTATATAGTTCATATACGAAATACAAAGTCACCTCCACTTGTATCTATATATTATGTTATGCATACACCTTAGTGACCTCCAGCAGTGTTGCCGCATTTTACGGAGGCCGGTACGTTCTGCCTCTCGACATATCGCATATATGTACGTTGAATATTTAGTACAGTATTAGAACGCCAAGGTAATTTCGGAATCAGTTTCTCTGAACTTATTCGTAGTTTTTATAATTCTGTTACTGAGTATGAATATTTCTGTAGAAATTTACCCGACTAATAGTTAAAAATTAGTGATTGATCACCTATTTATGTTGTTAAATATGAGAGGTGTCTTATGGCTGTTCAATCGCTGCCGCCTTTATCAATTTACTGATCAGGAGAAGTTTCATTGCAGTATTCACGCACAAATCGTACAAAATAAGGGCCCCATAGTGCATAAAATTAATTTTTTTTCGGCGGATTATTTAAAGGTTCAATCTTATAGGAATTCTAAGAGCAATACTAGAAAAAGAAGGATATCATTTTCTCCATTTACACGGTTTCTCAAAATTCAAATGAAAAAAAGGAGGGATTGAAATGGATATTGTTAGGTCAGAATACCTGTGATAACCCTTATATTTTACTTTAAATTTCTTTTTCACAAGTTTTTTTTCAGTTTTTCAGACTTTAGTAACGCTAATGATACAGAAAAATAGGAAAGAAACATTTGTTTCAGTTTTTAAGAACTACCTGTGTTCGCGTAGGTAGAATCTACCAATGCATGCCGAAATACTCTATAAAAGAGTACCTATTGATATCTAATGCAGTGCTGATTCATATGGTAAAGTTTCTGCCGGTATTATTCAATTTTCAAAAAAACATTTATTTCTATTTAGTATTAAAGGAGCTACTAAAGTAAAATTAATTTAGTGAAATTTTTTATCACCTTATTACAAACCCACACAACCCCAATCTCAAAATTTATCTGATTTTCTTACAATCAGAACAGACTCTGTTAGTAATTTACTATTTCGTATATTATACGCATTGTTTTTTACATTGGCTGCAGTTCGTTTTCCAGCATTCAGTTAGACGCCCATGAGCCCCGTGTCGGACAGGGAAACAAATATAATGGTTTGTCGATGTAAAAAGTAACTTTCAATTTTTGGTAGTTAGGTCGCTTTAGGAACCCCTTTGGTTTAATATTTGTTATAAATCATTTAAAAAATTATATTTATTACTAGGGTCCGGATTTATATGCTCTAAACAGTTCTTATATATGCATTTTTTATGCGTCAAAAATCTGCTATAATACGCTGTAATATATGTGAATATATATAAAATATGCGCTAAAAACTAAAAATATGCGGTAAAACTTTAAAATATATGATAAATACTGAGCATACCAAACACGATGCAGAAAATTTTAAATATCGCTTGGAAGTGTTTATTTTTGTAATTTTTTACATAGAAACCTCATAAAATAATAATAAAAATATTATGATTTGTTTTTCCGCATTACAGTAAAGAAACATCATTTTATCTACGTTTTCCATTGTAAAATTTTCCCGATGGTTCCCGGACACCTTTACAAGCTATCGATAACTGTATGTATGGTTTCAATGGACTTGGTTAGAGGTACCTGCCAAGTACTTTCCAAATCTTTTATTAAAGTTAGCAAAATTAAAAAATGTGTTTTAATAAAAGCTAATTGTTGAACGATCTTCTTATCTGCTACACATGTCCTACACTCCAAAAGGATTTAGAACCATCAACAATTTCTTGAAATTTTCACAATAAAGTATTATAGCTTCAATCCAAGTTCTCCATCTAGTAATTATGGGTTGTGGTAATGGCAATTTAGGAGCGATTCGCTCAGCTTTTTCCCGCTATTAATTAGTTTTTTGACCAGGGGATATTCTATTCGAATCAGTTGTGCTATTCTATGTAAAGCGTGAGCCATACAAGTCATATGAATCAAATCGGGGTAAAATATTTTCAAAGGCCTGTCTTGTTTTAATCATGTATGTAGCAGCATCTGACCTTAGAAGTTTTACATTTTCTAACTTTACAGGTTGCGGTGCGTATAGACATGTTAAACCTTCTTTAAACCTTTGTTGTAAAACCATTCTAAGAATAAGAATAAGAAAATAAAAGTTGCATTTTACACTCACTGGTCGCGAGTTGCTACGCATTTTTGCCATTTAAAAATTTCAGGAATTTTAAGCCATATGTTTTAAAATTTAAGAAAAAGTAAGGAATATGTACGAAATATGCTGCTATATCACGAAATATGTAAATTATATATATATATATATATATATATATATTGATACCTGTTAAGTTGTCACTTCCGACTAATAGAGGAGGCGACCTGACGTCCGGGTTTTCCACTTACCCTATCTGCACAAAATTTACTATTTATTACTGAGGGGAACTTCTAAAATATGTCCAGCAAAAGAGGGGAAGACATTTACAAAGTTTTTTTTCATATATATATTGTATATATACAAGATACAAAGTCACTTCCATACATATGCCCTTGGCGGCGTGCATATATAGAAACAATTATAACATAATTACTTCCAGCAGGGTTGCCATATATCTCGGAAGTCGCTACGCCTATTTCTTATTGCAGTTCCTATCGAGTTTGTTAAAAATACAGCTTCTCATAAGTTCTTGTGAGTTAGTAAGTTGTAATTAGTAAAAACGATAGATTGTAATAGAAATTTTTTATTTTGCATTAAATTTATAACATATATGAAAAAAGCGGAAAAATATAGTTATTTATTATTCTAAGCTTATTTTTTTAAAATGTTGTATTTTTGATTTTGACTTTATAACAGGGACTGTTCTGTTCATTTTTGTGTTTCTTATAAATTCTTTTATTTCCGCCCCCAAAGGAAAGGTGTTTTTTCGGATGAAAAACTTAAATAGATCCTGAATTAGCTTACTTTCTTCAATAGAAGAAAAGGGAAAAGCTCGGTCAATGTTTTATTGGTTAAAGTATCAAGAAATTTGATTTCGTCTTCACTTGATTGCTCGGGATCGGCAAATCTTTGCGGTTCCACAGGAAGCTCCTCAAAATTGTTGTTATGAGTCTATTCCTGCGGTTATTAATTTTTTTTAAATTTAAAAGTAAAAACGAAAGAACTACTTACTGGTCCAACACCACTTTTAAATTACCTGCTACGTTTTTTTAAAGCTAACTTCTGTTATTACTTTCATACTACATTCATGTTTTAAGTTAATGTCTAAAGTGTTTTCAGTCTCGTTTGTTGGAAATTTATCTTGAAGTTTTAAGTTCACATTTTCTTTTTTATCAAGGCTTTTTGTTTCTATGCACCTTAAGTTTACGTCCCTTCCCTTTTCAAATTTTTTTGCTTCAACTTTTGTTTTAAGTTTTAAGTTTACTTCCTTCATTTTTTCAAGTTCTCTTGTTAGTTAAAAATATAATAATAACACTATGTTTCTAATAATACAATAAATACAGTATTCATTTTCTTATATATTTTGT
>JABXWE010049894.1:0-10564 GCA_014611495.1 Limonius californicus
ATGTGGAGATATTAATGCTTGAACAGGCAGAGATGTGCTAGCTGGTACTGATAGAGCAATAAAACCACGGACATTGTAAGAGTGAAGGTTTGGGCAAGTGGAGAGGTGACGGCTTGTACAGGTGGAGAGGCGAAATATAAGACAGGTATCAAAGTGAAGGCCTATACATGTGGAGATATTAATGCTTGAACAGGCAGAGATGTGCTAGCTGGTACTGATAGAGCAATAAAACCACGGACATTGTAAGAGTGAAGGTTTGGGCAAGTGGAGAGGTGACGGCTTGTACAGGTGGAGAGGCGAAATATAAGACAGGTATCAAAGTGAAGGCCTATACATGTGGAGATATTAATGCTTGAACAGGCAGAGATGTGCTAGCTGGTACTGATAGAGCAATAAAACCACGGACATTGTAAGAGTGAAGGTTTGGGCAAGTGGAGAGGTGACGGCTTGTACAGGTGGAGAGGCGAAATATAAGACAGGTATCAAAGTGAAGGCCTATACATGTGGAGATATTAATGCTTGAACAGGCAGAGATGTGCTAGCTGGTACTGATAGAGCAATAAAACCACGGACATTGTAAGAGTGAAGGTTTGGGCAAGTGGAGAGGTGACGGCTTGTACAGGTGGAGAGGCGAAATATAAGACAGGTATCAAAGTGAAGGCCTATACATGTGGAGATATTAATGCTTGAACAGGCAGAGATGTGCTAGCTGGTACTGATAGAGCAATAAAACCACGGACATTGTAAGAGTGAAGGTTTGGGCAAGTGGAGAGGTGACGGCTTGTACAGGTGGAGAGGCGAAATATAAGACAGGTATCAAAGTGAAGGCCTATACATGTGGAGATATTAATGCTTGAACAGGCAGAGATGTGCTGGTTTGTACAAATAGAGAAATAAAACCATGGACATGTGTAAGAGCGAAGGATTGGGCAAATGGAGAGGTGACGGCTAGGAAAGGTGGAAAGGTTAAAGCTAAGGCAGGTATAATAGTGAAGGCTTGTACATGTGGCGATATTAATGCTTGAATTGGTAAAGATGCGCTGGCTTGTACATATAGACATGTGTAAGAATGAATGTTTGGGCAAGTGGAGAGGTGGCGTCTTGTACAGGTGGAGATTTGACGTCTTGTACAGGTCGAGAGGCGAAATATAAGACAGGTATAGTAGTGAAGGCTTGTACATGTGGGAATATTAATGCTAGAACAGGCAGAGATGTGCTGATTTGTACGGATAGGTAAATAAAACCACGGTCATGTGTAAAAGTGAAGGATTGGGCAAGTGGAGAGGTGACGGCTTGTACAGGTGGAAAGGTGAAAGCTAAGGCAGGTATGGAAGCGAAGGTCTATACAGGTGGAGATATTAACACTTGAACAGGAACAGGGAAAAGGTTTGGACAGGCAAAAAGATGAAGTTTTAGCAGGTAGAGAGTGAAGGCTTAAGATGGGATAAAACGAAAAAAGTGTAGACATGGAATTGGAACGGCTTTCTACAGCTATAAATCAAGACAAAACTTAAAATTTTTCTTGTGTGTTATCTCACTGTATTAAGTCTAGTTTTTCTCCTTTTATATCGCATGTTTTTCTTAAAAGCGGTCGAGTTATGAAGTTTATGAAACACCGTCTGAACCAATTTAAGAGGGTAGAAATAAATTACTTTTCATTTTAGTTGAACAACTCACTTCAGTTTAATTCTGTCAATTTGTAGATTTAATAATTAAACAGGGATATTTCTACACCGAGTCATGTGCTATCGATTATTTCCATGACAACTTGAGTTGATGCGTGAATTATAGCCATCTTTTACGGTCAGTAAAATATTTTTTCTCCGTTAATAATAATTATAGTTTATAGTCGGAAAGCAACTTGAAATTTTTTGTGTGTGTTTACTTTTTTCATGATAATAAAAAATTCCAGATTAAATATCTATTAAGACAATAAAATTAACTAAATATTTCTCAAACTAAATTTTCAACGGTATTCCACACAGGTTTACCCTGGTGATCATTACAATTTATATACCTCCACAAGAAGTAATCGAGTCAAATTCAAATACCTGACAGGCCATTCTTGATACCTGTCGACATATCGATCTCTCGGTTATTATTGGACACGTTACCATGTTCAGTTTGGTACAGTTGCGCCAATATAGGATGCTCCTGATGGAAACAACGAAAACATGATCCACAATAATCACATTATTATAAAAAGAAAAAATTGTTGCTCACGCAAACGAAAACTCAGCGGGCCCTCAATTTTGTTTGCACTGTATATCGTATGTTATAAATAAAAAGTTTCGTTGTTGCTGTGAGCAATTTGTCCAATATTGAAGATTTCGTTTTGAATTGCGTGAATGTGCAACGAATTGTTGCACTTCTGTGGGCAGTCAGATGCAGCACGGATTAAATCAAATTAGTATCATTAGTTGCAACGACAGGAAATGAAATCGTTTATTAAAAAATCGTATTTGTAATTTGCACGCTATAAACTTTCTTTGTAGTTGAAACGTAGGAAGTGTGTAATGCATTGTTATTAGATTTTTCACTTTCCCATATCTTATCTGTTCGAAAGGTATTGAATGTATAAAAATGTATAGTATTGAAATATTGACGCAACCTATATTTTCCGTAGTTTCGATGTTATGGAAGTACTGAATACATAAAAATGTTCAGTATGTAGGATTAATATTTTTAGACTAGTTATTTTAGATTTTGTATACACTTGTATTTGTTAAGAAAGCTGTTGTCCTAAGCGTTTTAGTTAAAATGCTACTCGCCTTGCCTAATAAATTTTGTTTATGGATATTGCCCGGCTTTCCGTGAACTGAGATTTGTTGCAGAACGATGCTTTTAGATAGGACTGAGAAAAAATTAGGGCAGTCAGTAAGTCAGAGTGTGAGTTCTCAGACGAGAGCAAAGTTGACGTGTCCGGAATAAGTGAATTTCAATATGTTTGTTGAATTGTTGTTGAATGCAATGAAGTAGTGTTTATTTACATATTTGCTACCTATAAGGTGGTGTACGTGGCACACGTGCTGTATAAAAATGTAACTAATACTTTTGCTTCTGATTATGTAGTATTGTTAGTAATTGTAATTACTGTGTGATTGGAAGTTTGTAGATGGCCAACGATCTTAGAGGTCAGTGAACCCGCGCGGATTTCGTTTAAAGCTTCTTAATGCTTGGCGGGTTTGGCGGTCATTCGACCAGACCTCACCTGGTTGACGGAGCATGGTAGCCAGTGGTCTCCGTATTGCACTTTGCAGAGTGGCCGTGGAGAGTCTGCCTCTTACTCTTTTCCGTGTGGTGTACGTACAGCGACTGGCGGGACCCCCAAATAGAACTACCAGAAACAGTCCTATTGTAGTGTCAAAGGTGAGCTACTAGATGCTACGCGGGATCCTACGGGGGGACACCCGACCCCCTGTAAGTAGAAATGTAGAAATTGCAATGCTAATGTAGCGATGTATTATTGCTTGTGTTCTATGCTTTGCTTGTGTTTGCCGAAATGGAACTTGATTGTTTGGTTGCTTACTTTACGAGTGTACCGAGTTCATGCTTAAAGCTGTAAACTCCTAAGAATTGATGGAATGTAACTACATAAGCGATTCTGAGTTCCTATGGGTAGGTGTCGAATTATTTATTACTGGTAGTTTGTAAAAATGCTCACAGCTCGTCCTCGCTATAAACAGCCCTTCCCACAAGTACATTCTTCGGCCTTTCCGGGAGCTCACTCTTGTTCTGCTAGTCAACCGAAACTATGAATTTTCATAAGAATTAGTTAATAATAGATCAAAGTCATAATCTTCGCAAGCTTGCAACGACAAACAAGTACCTGCGACATAAAGTACTATACTGTACTGTACTGTACAAACATATTGCGAACTATAAAAATTACAAAGTGTTGTTGAAACTAATGTAAGGGAAGGATATCGCCAAGTTTTTATGTGACTACTAAAAAAGGGATCTGAAAGATGATGTATATAATTCAACTGAACGCCCTTTTATCGAACTCTCTGGATTCGAAATAGTTGGAGTTATGGCTTCTAAAAGATTATCAATTTCATCCCCGTTCAATCAAAGCGAAAATTGCAAAGTGGCTAAGATTTTTAATCATTATAGTTGTAAAGGGACAAAAAATTACCTACTACAGACGAACGTTTCCTAGCTACACACAAAATCAATTGAGAGATTATTCATGTTAAAAAATTCAATACAATTTTGTTTTGGATTAAGCACAGCCATTATTTAGTATTTTAAGAAATGAAATTATTTAAAAATAGTCGCAAACAGTCCGGTAAAAAAATGAGTCTTTCGCGAATTACCTAACCCGAGTTTAATCTAATTTACTATAACTGTATCCTAACGTAACTTCATCTAACCTGTCTTTCAACTGACATGATTTGAATGTTACTTGCTTAAATCATCACTCTCGCTGAAGTTACAAACACGATCAGCCGGCAGATCAACCCCAAGAAAGCCCCAGGGTATGACCTGATCAATGGGAAAGTACTACAGGAACTTCCTCCCAAAGGATACAAGGCTATACAACAACTTTTTAACACAATTTTAAGAATTGGCTATTTTCCTAGCCCCTGGAAAATAGCACAAATTATACTACTATTAAAACATGGAAAAAATCCAAATGATACAACATCCTACCGCCCCATAAGCTTGTTGCCAATTCTTTCTAAGGTGTTTGAGAAAATTTTCCTGCAAAAACTAAAACCGATCTTAGATACCAATGAACTTATTCCCGATCATCAGTTCGGTTTTCGAAGCCAACATGGAACTATAGAACAAGTTCACCGAATAATAAATATTATTTATAACGCTTTCGAAACGAAAATGTACTGCTCAGCAGCATTCTTGGACATCAGCCAGGCTTTTGATAAAGTCTGGCATGAAGGTCTACAATATAAAATTAAAAAACATCTACCCCATAGTTACGTCATCATTCTCCAATCCTACCTAATGGGAAGACACTTTTTCGTAAAATATCAAGATGAATCTACAGACCTGCTACCAATAAAGTCCGGAGTACCACAAGGCAGTGTTTTAGGACCTCTACTCTACCTCCTGTACACGGCCGATCTCCCAACCACCAATACCACTACAGTTGCCACATATGCAGATGATACCGCTATACTCGCCGTACATCAAGATCCCATAGTTGCATCACAACACCTTCAGGAACACTTAAACGTACTCCAAACTTGGCTTCTTAAATGGAAAATCAAAGACAATGAATTAAAATCACTGCATGTCACCTACACATTAAATCGCAACACCTGCCCACCGGTGACGCTAAATGGTCAACAACTTACACAAGCAGACGTCACCAAATATCTTGGACTCCATATAGACCGAGGCTTAACTTGGAGAAAGCACATTTTCACGAAACGGAAGCAACTCGGACACAAATTACGACAAATGTACTGGTTAATTGGGAGGCAATCCCAACTCACACTCGAAAATAAACTGCTGCTGTACAAGGTCATCCTTAAACCCATATGGAGTTATGGGATTCAGCTGTGGGGCACAGCGAGTAACTCTAACTTGGAAATCCTGCAGCGCTTCCAGAATAAAGTACTACGACTAGTAGTCGACGTCCCCTGGTATGTTCCGAACACCAGAATAGCAGAAGACTTAAACATACCTACCATTAAAGAAGAAATTCAGCGATTTAGTGTTAATTACTGTGCTAGAACTGAAGTGCACCCCAATGTGCTTGCGCGAACATTCTTTGAACCCACTGGTGCAGTGCAACGGTTAAAGAAATTTAAGCCTAACGACCTAATGGCCAGATTTAATTAGGTTTACTTAATGACAATTAGACTCAATGTGTAATCTATGTTCCCACAGTATCCTCGCTAAGATACATATATTAAAGGAGAATCTTCACTGGAAGCATCTCCTGCATGTCATTATTTGTATGTACATATCTGTAATAACTGTCCAAACAATTACTTATTGTCCAATGGACAGATTGTAAATATAATGGTGTTAAATTAAAAAAAAAAAACTTGCTAAAAAATATATAAAATTTTCTACAAGAACAAAAAATTATTTTAAGAAACGAAAAATATCACAAGAAGAGTTCAGACAAAACAGCAAGAAATCTAAAATAGAAAAAAACCGAAACTGTACCAGATGTTTCAGAACGAATAGTAACCTTGACATTAATTTCACTTAAAGGTGCGATTGTGTAAAAACTAGCAATTGAAACTTAAACCATCTGTACACAGACTTAGCATTTGAAATTTAATCAGATGTAAACAGTTCAACGACTTTATAACTTACAAAAAAGCTTCTAAAGCAGACGTAAAATTAATCAAAAAGTGCTTTCCTTCGGGGAATAACCCTATAATTTTGTAAAAAGTGAAAAATTATTTCCTTGTCCCTCCCGTTTTAATAGTTTTTCCCCAATTTCCCCACCGAATTACAGTATCATGAAAAGTGTAATTAGTGGACGGCGTAATGTTCTTACAAAACCCTTTTCGCCTTATGAACAGTTCAAGCGACCTTGCAATAAATACCACGATCGATGCTGAAACGCAACCTGCAAAAAAGAGATACGTAACCGCGGTTTTAAATCCTTGCATGTCGAAATACATTACGGACTGATACATGTATCGCGGATCCTTCATGAATGCTAATGGAAAAACGAAGAGGCAAACAGGAAATAAGGAAGCGAAGGGAAGCGAGACGGAGCGCTATTAAAACTGGAAACAACGGGGAAGTCGAAACGAGAATAAATCACGGGTCCTAATTACCAAAGCTGATCACAGATGGATTTTTTATTCCCATCACACACCAGATTACAGAGCCCCGCAATAAATTTGAAGGAATAAATAGGAAATTACTGGGGAAAACGTTTAAATAATACGGTGAAACGATTGGAAAAACGTTTCCAATTCGCTTTTAATTCTTTTTTAAACAGGGCTCCCAATTATTTGTCGCAAAATTACACCATGATAGACTAACGCTTGGAAATGGAAAAAGTGTGTTTTAGAAAGATATTTTCAGAAAAAAAAAAGAAATTGTTGAATATTCTTGTTATATCAGATATAGGATTCCCATTCCCTGGCCGGCTCATCTTCGACCGTTTCAATTTACATAATGACGAATAACTACTTGAATATGTGTCGTAGACTTTATACATTTAAATCGAAAATCTGAACTCGGGTGTGTAACACTTGTTACAAAAGTTTTTCTTGACTTGATCAGGCCCGATAATATGAAATTTACTAGATTCGTTGAAATCCATCTGTTTCCAAATGGGATATGGTAAAATCTTCAATAAATAAAACACAGTCGATCCCAGCCAATTTAATCCATACTTTCAAGCAACTTTCATTTAAGAGGAAGAGAATCAGCCATAACATTTCGATTTGTATTGCTTTTATAGTCTGAAGATGTGCCCATAGTGGTCACGAAAACGTTAACTTCGTATTCTACACCTTTACAATTATATTATTTTGTGGGATCGACTGTGTTTTATTTATTGAAGATGAAATTTACTCTTAGAAAATGCAATAATACCTTGGAAATATTACAGCCAGTGACCACAGGACTTTATCCAGCAGTCTAACCTGTAATTATTATTATTATCCCGCAACATCCCACTGTTGGGCAAGGGCCTCTCCCGTAAGGGGGGTTATTGATCTACTCTCCCATAGTGATCAATCCTCGTGGGAGAGAGGCGCCGCGTTAACGCAACCTTCGAGTCACCCATCCAAGTACTCACTAACATGTAATAGATAGTTTTATTCGGGGATAACATCGATGGATGTCTCGAGTCAGTAGCATGAACATTCATACCATTTACTTATTACGCTATCTATTACAAATTAGAGTATAAAATATATGTAGCTTCAATAACAGCTGGGAATATTTATAAAAGTTTTATAAAAGGCCGTGTGGTGGAGTCTTGAAAGGGGTCAGCGGCGACAGTCTACATGGGGCAGTGATATTGGTAGCTAGCCGTAAGCTTGCATATCTTTGGCGTAATAACTAATTCATAGCGTTTGCGAACTTACTAACTGATTACGATGCGAGTATTCTCTAAGCTGAGCGGGAGATCGAATTTAGTGTTACCATTTGTGTGATTATACATAAAAATGGGCTGTAATAGCAATATCGGTTGATATAAACAGTGGCGTCCCTGGCAAGGTTATTGTTTATATCCCTTAAAGCAGTATATGTGCTTACCCAAATGGTTACGTATTATCTACTTGGTATTATATATGGTTTACAAGCATTGGGTCCTCTTATGGTTGTTATACAAGATTGTGTCTATGTAAGTAAACCGTGTTCAAAAACTCCCACGTTTATAGTAGGCTGTGCATCAGTTATGCGTCGGTAAATGTATGTCGCTTCATAACCAGCTGCCGAGCCGCAAACACCTGATGTTTTGAGGTTATCTAAATAATTGTTATTTGACAGTTGATTACTTGTCTCGCCTGTAAGTAATTAGTTCCAAAATCGCATTATGTACTAAAAATTATTTCTTGTAGGTAGAATTTGCGCATTACAAAATGGGGTAAATTAAAGTTCCTCGTTTATAACCTCAATTTATTTTGACGTTTATTTTGGTTCATGTTTAAGTAAAGACATACTGTGTCTCTTGTTTTGTTAACTCATGGCCTACTCCAAACGTACTAGTTTTTGAACACCCGTTAGTTGTTGGACACAGTAGCGTAGTGAATGTAAGTAGCTATATGAGTAAATAGCGTGTGAGGCATGATTAATCATTATTACCCTAGCAATCATTCGGGAGGTAGTCAGTCAGCAGAGGTTACATAGAAAATGTGCCTACGTCGAATTGTTATTATTATTATGAATGCAACATTGCGCGTGTGGACAATGAGGCTCTCCCTTTCGCTTGTGGCCCCCGGCGACTCCTGTGAGTAACAGAGAGACAGAATGGACTTAGTCCTAGCCTGGATCCCTCAGGAGGATTGGTGCATCAGAAGATATGCATAGTTGTCGTAATTACTGTACGATTACGAATGACTGAGGCCACAGCAAATAGCCGGCAGATAAACATCCATATCCTGTTCGAGTCCCATTCTTGGGGCAGGGGGCTGGAGGACCCCCGGTGAGTACAACTGCCCAATATTTATAGAGAGATCAGTAAGTTTGTGTTTTATTATCTGTTGCACGTCACCTCTCTGTCGTCAAAATCTTCTTATATTTTAAATTCCTCCGAAAGATACATTTTTTTTTCAAACAATTTATATAAGAACACTCATGTATTTTTTAAATTCAAGAATATGTTTTTGGCAAACTTTGGCAAATTTTGAAGATGTTGAAAGTTACTAGAAAGTTAAACAACTTAAACAACTAAAACAATAAAACCTACTTTCGAAAATTCATAGTGAGGATATAAAGTAACTGGACCACTCAGATAATTATCAGTTTGCAAAAATTATTCGCAGGTTAAAAACGTTTTAATTTGTGACTACTGACTTTTAAAAAGAAAAATCCAATACATGTGTGACGCAACTGTTAAAAACTTTACAAATTCGTAAATAACTGCATGTTAGCTAGAATATTTTGTTACGGGCCAATCGACCTTTCCGACGACCCGTAACCAGATAGATGGAAAACGGCCTACAGCTTAGCTCAGAGGAGTAGGGGGAGTTCGTGAAAATCGCTTACGGGAGGAAATCTTTAGTTGTGTACAGGGCGAGTCAAAATAAGTGGGCGCCACCTTCCAAATCCAGCTGATTATAGGTCCTCGTGGAAGGCCGAGAAGCCAACAGCTTACGGGAAAGAAACTCACCTTTATTGTGCCTCCTCCTATATATTTAAGCTTGCAGAATTCGTACACAACCAAGTACAAAAAACACAATAAGAGGCAGTAAACTTTAAACACACGTATAATTAAACGGTTAAAAATGACAATACAAGAAAATGACAAGCGATAACGCTATAAGTCTGGATTACATAATTTTAATTTTTGAACGTCTAGAAAAAAAACCCGCCGCCACTGGTGCAACGGGATTTACGTTTTGTATACAGCTACGTACCACCAGTGACGCTGAAGTTCACAAAAATAACAGAATATAATCTGATAGTTTTATAACAAACCACTAACACCACATATGGCGACTGAAGGTCGCTGTTTCCAGTTACATAAAAGCAAAATTTGAAGTTTGCAAGATAACGCGAAACAAAAACGATTACTTTTACACATCACAAAACTTGATCATTTACCTTGAACGGAAATAGGAGCGGCCGGCACAATACTGGTTCACAAGATGATAAAAATCCATGGGTACGACCCCGAAGCCTGGGTTGAAGGAAGTTAACATCCAGGAGCCCGAAAATTTGATTCATTCAGCGCACCAATGATACCCGCAGAGCGACGGAGCTGGTTTCGAAATTAATCCGCCTAACGGCGATCGGCCAAGTCACCAAGAAATTGCCTTTATCGGGGTTGAATCAAGTGTTTCCCTTTTAAATCCGGCAGTAGCCGATGGTCTGTTTATACCCCTTGGTAATAAAACAACGAGACGGAACACACATAACAGATACCCAAAAAAAAAAAAACTCAAAAGCC
>JABXWE010049898.1:0-18647 GCA_014611495.1 Limonius californicus
ATGGAAACGGACGAGCGGCAGTTGAAGAATATCGTCGGCGATTTCCTACTCGTAAAATGCCTTGTATGCAAGTTTTTAGCAATGTCCATCCAATGTCCATTCAAGAGAAACGAGCAAGTTTCCTGCAGCTACTGCTGCACGTCCCATTCAACAAGAACTTGCACAAAAAGAAGCAATACAGAATATGGTTGACGCTCAACCTTCTACTAGTGTCCGAAGAATATCCAACAGACTTAACGTAAGCCGCATGAGAGTATGGAGAACCTTATACAATTTCGGTTTGTTCCAATACCATATCTTACCTGTACAAGCTTTAAAATCTGCCGACTACTCAGCTAGACTTGAATTTAGTCGCTGGTTATTGAGAAATCGAAGGCTTTGTCGGAGCATATTGTTTAGTGATGAAGCTACCTTCACCCGAAACGGCATTAATAACACCAGGAATTCACGTTGTTGGGCACTTGAAAACCCATGGGAAACTAGAAAGACTAATTTTCAAAATAAATTTTCGGTGAATGTTTGGTATTATTGATGACCATCTCATTGGTCCGTTTATAATAGAAGAACGTTTCACGGCCGTTCATTATTTACGTTTTTTGGAAAATGACCTTATAACATTACTGAATGTAGTAAGACGACGAGTGTGGATGCAACACGATGGCGCGCCTCCTCACTTTGGTAGACAAGTAACAGATTTTCTTAATCAAAATTACGAAATACGAACAGCTGGATTGGAAGAGGTGCAGCAATTGCTTGGCCAGCAGGGTCACCCGACCTTAATCCCCTAGATTAATTTCTTTGGGGAAGGTTAAAAAGTCTTGTTTATGCAGAAAATTCTGAAAACAGACAACAGCTTGTTGCTAGGATTATGGATGCCGCAGAAAATATTCGTGCTGATCTTGAGACTGTTAGCGGAGCCACCTCTTCAATTCTGAGAAGAGCTAGAATATGTATACAGCAATTGGGTGGACATTTTAAACAATTAATACAATAAAACAACTTCTTTTTAACTGTTTTTAATGAGATTATACTTGATATTTATTCAGATTTCAAATTACCGTAGCTCAGTTAGGATAGAGTTTTGGGCATATGTTCATTAGACATTTTTTACTTTAAATGACCTCAGCAACACACCCTTAAGTTATGGTAATCATGTCATGGGACACCTTGTATATATTTATATATATTTAACTGAACAACGTTACTGCGATTTCCTACACAATATTTTACTTGGGTTATTGGAAGATATAAAGCTCAATGTGCGATAAAAGCTTTGGTAGCAACATGATTTGAGCAAATTGGATTGGAAGAGGAACTGTGCATCCACGGCCTCCAAAATACTGCGGTATCACACCACTAGACTTTTTCTTTGGGCTACAATTAAAAAAATAGTATACCGAGCTCCGATGGTAAATGACCATGATGTGCAAAATAGAATAACGGAAGCGTGTGCATCAATTACACCTGATATGCTTGCTCGAATATGAAGATCGTTTTAAAACGAATAAGAAAATTCGTGGAAATGGACGGGGGCAATTACAATATATACTGAATTAAATAAGACTTTCCTATTTACTTTTTGTTGTTTCTCACATGTTTAGTTTTTACTATAGTGCGATTGCATCAATGGGCGCTTCTCTTGTTAAATACTAATACGCTTAGTATTAGTAAAAATTAATTAATGCAGTACTAGATTAAGTAGAGTAACTATGATCCATTCCAATACTTTCAATAATTCAATAATCTCAGTTGCTGTGATATATGTATGTCGCGTTGCGTAAACCATTTTTAGGAGGGGACCGCTTAGTTGGTCCACCTTGTATAGTTATAAAATAAAAATGTTAAACGCTAAAATCTGCCGTTTCCATTTTTTGCGCTAATTTCTAATGGAAATAGGTCTCATATGTTAGTTTCACGCTTCCTTGTTCTTGTTCCAATGTATATTGATTAAACCTCGAAAAAGAATCATTAACCACAGGCGATTGAGATAGCATTTGATCACACATCACTCCAAGGCTTGCTCAAAATAGCAGAATTCCGATACGTCATTAATTAACCGGAACAAAAGCACCACTGAATGTCACTCACCCGCACGCTTTTCTACACGTTCTCCATGAGTCGCCGCACCTTTAACACACTGATAATGCCATGTGACAGCGGTTCTCAATCAAGAAACTCGCAACCATTTGTTTTGTATGTAAAAAGGTAATTATTTCGAATACTGCACACAGAACCCCGTTTTTTTAGAGGCTTGCCGAAAAGTAGATCTGCAACCCAATTGCGCGAAGATCTTTAATTTGACATTTACTTAAAGTTTAGAAATGTAGGTATTTAACTATAATACATTACATATTTTTCCTACTTACATTTATTTTTTTTAAAACGTAGGAATAAATAAAGAAATGAAAAATTTGCAAACTGTGCCTGACAATGTACGAGTGCTGCTCATGCAGAAGCAAATTTATACTCGAAGTTTTCCTGAGCTCTTCTAATTCCCAGCTGCACTTCGCTCAAATGGCAAAACAGTTTACATAAAATGGTTACGACAAAATTGAGCCGCAAAGTACACACCTGTGCAAGTAGAAGGATAGTAAAGATTAACTGTTAGAATCCAATCAAATGGGATCAAGAAAAATCAAAATTTTAGCACAATGTTGTGCCCTATATCGACTGGTCCGTTGCAATTTCATGGACACTGCACCTCAAAACCGTAGGCTCTTTAACCAAAAATCTACTACTGTAATATTATACATTATAATAATAAATGTATATGATATCGCAGATAGTTTGATTCAAGCTTGATATAAACTTGCCGCAACACACTTGTAAGCTTGAAAGAAGCTTGTCCCGGCAAGCTTATGACATACTTGCTATAAGAGCCTGTAAGCTTGAAACAAGTTTGCATTAAGTAAGTTGAATTACTGATGCCGATTTGTGAAGCCGGCAGTTTTGCAAGCTTGGCAAATGTTGCTCATGGCAAGTGTGAATCAAGTTTAATACAACCATGAATTATACTTAAGACAAGCTTGACTTCACCTTTTTGAGGCAAGCTCAACACAAGCTTGTATTGGTATAAACACACATATAAAACAAAAACCGCTAAGAATCTTAAATAGTTAAATTGTTAAAAAAATAAGTATGCTGAACTAACCCACACAACCAAAGTTACCCAAAAGATACCTAAAAGTTAACCTCTCAAAAATACAAGGTCATCATTAGGCATCCAAAAGTTAACCTGTAAGTTAACTATGTCACAAATCAGTTAACCATAGAACTTTAAGGCATCGCCAAGGTCGCTAGAAGGTTAACCGTAGATTTCCAGAAGCTAACCTTTAAAGTCTGCGTTTACACAAAATATGTCTAAAAGGTAACCTTAAAAGTTATCTTTTGGACACCTTTTTGACATACCCAAAAATTACCCTTGGAATCGACTTTTGGGCATCTCCCCAACATACCCAAAAGTTATACTCTGTGGTTAACTGTTACGCCATTCCTAGAATGTTATCTTTGAAGGATAACTATATTGACGGTGAACTGAGAAACAGAACTAAAACTTAAATAATCATTTTATTTCTCCTAGAATGCGTAAACAAAAAATGCATGACAAACAATTGCTATTTATTATTAGACAAATATTTTAAATACAACAAATTATGTAATCACAAAAAGTATCAATTGTAATCTTAATATCCAAGACAGTGTTTTTTACTGCGACTTCTTAAATCGTTCTGCGGACTTCCGCAGTCCACTAACTAAAAGATAATATAAAAAAATTACTTTACCTAAAAATATTGACCAAGACCAAGAAATGCAATATTCGTTTCACGTAGTATAAGGTATAATTATTAATTAAATTTCCTTGATTTGATATAAATTTGGTAAAAATTATAAAAACCAAATTGACCAAAAGAAAACTTTAAAACGCCCCCTGGACTTTTTGACGGACAAATATTTAGTAGTTGGTCTTGTTTTATACAGTTCTAGGAAAATATATAACTAAAATTTTATTTTAAAACAATGACGTAAGTCAATTTATAAAAAACAGTCCTCGATTAGTAAGAATTATAAAAGAAGTCATATTAATGAAAGTATAACATACCAATTGGATATTCGGTTTATATTCAATCCCTGTAACTTGAACATTTGATGGTCACGGAAACAACCTAAACCAATAATAACGGTGTGTCACCAGCATAGAAGAGATCCTTCTAGTTGCATTTCCAAGCAACCACAAGAGTTTAACCTAAAAATTACAACTGGCCGTTCTTGAAACATTAAAATATTCAATTAAATTTAATGATATAAAAGAAACACTGGGCTTAATAATTATTGGAAAGGATGCACATTGCACACACTAACTTTGGGAATGTAACTGAAAATGGACGCTACTGTTCTTAAGAGTATGCTTGCTTTGGTAATGCTAATGGCTTAAGGAAAAAACCCGGGGAGATACAGCGCATGTCTCATACCGTCCAACCGTCTACCCCTTAATAGTTTACGTTGTGGACTGTTCCATATTCATGTTGTAATATTTATTGTAATTTTATTTAGAAATTAAAACATTATTACCTATCATGATGTTCAATGTGGTTGTTAAACCCACAGTACTAAATAACTGTAATGGAATTGTTAATCCCTTATTTTACTTATCGTCCTCATAATGCTAAAAGTAAATTGTGTTTATATGTGCTCATAGAAACTGTATGACTCAGTCGTCTATTCTATGTTAGAAGAATGCGTTCTCCTCTTAATAGGGGAATTTTATATATCGTATCTACTTTTATTTTCATATTATTCTAAGAGCTTATTATATTGCTATTCTAAACTTTGGGGTATATATTTTTGATGGCAAGGATGCATGATTGGTTCAGAGTTTGGATTTAAGTACATTTTCTCGCTTATAGAATATGTACAATTCTGTGTGCGGGAAGCAGCGTAGCGGACAAGCGCTAGTAATGGTAAAACAATACTCAAAGTTAAGGAACGATTCGCGCGGTGCTTACTTGGATGGGTGACCGAAATCTTCGCTCTAACGCTGCAACCCGCACGGTGCCTCGGAGAGTACCTGAAACTGTCGGTCCCCCTGGGTTAGTGCGCCACGTCACTATATACCTCAAACAGGGTTAAAGTGGCAGCAGGGTGCGGAACCGAGTATTCGGATATCTCCGCAATCATTTCCCATACGCAAATTTATTTTATTTTAATTTTGGGTGCTGTTTAATATATTTCTATTTGCATACACCTTTGTGTTTACTTACAATATCTGTTTGTAATTTTGACCCATTCTAACACAAAAAATATAAACGAATGCAAAGATAATCATAACATCATTTAAATAAAATTATCATTTTAAACAGGCAAGCAACACTACATTCATCATTTCTTCAAGCGTGCCGTAGTATTGGTTGCCTACATTAAAAGAGAATCCCATTTTAAACATATTGTAGCGAACCGCATTATCGCGCCCTGTACATTATCTAGTACATCTATCGCAATAAAAAAATACCAACACAAAAGACACCATTGTTAATAATGAGAACCCTTAAGTTAATTATTCATCTTACTATTGAAATTTCCTCTATTAATTACTTTTTGCATAATTATATTCAATGTTTGGCAATCTTTCACTTAAAATTCTGATAAATCCTGCTTCATGTTATATCGTGATAAACTCATCTTCAGATATTTTTTTATCATCTAAAATTACATATTCCATTAGTTCCCGCTGACGATGGTTACTTTCTTGCCCAGGTTCGTTACTGATGTACTAAATATGGTGGTGCTAAGAGGTTTCTTCAAAGTGGATTGTCCTGATATAGAATCAGGTTTGCCTTAGTTTTATCTAGTTGCACACATTATTATATAATTTTGGCAAAATTGTCTAAATACGTTACTACTTCAGACATACCCATGGGATCTCTGTAGCCTCCCTTCATAGCATTTTGTTACTAATTACTCATAGCAGAAACATGAAACGAAATTTTTTGAACAGGTTTCTTCTGAAATTATTTTACACAGTAGTAAAATAATTTGATACCTTGATCGCATAGATTTTCCATATACATCTTTGTTTCTCATTCATTCAAACCTACACGAGATAAATATAGGATCATCCAAGTATAATTACTGTTTATAAATAGACAAGCAGCATTACAATCAATATGTAAAACGGACATCCCAATTTAAAGATATTGTACTTGTGAGCCGCATTGTCTCGCCCTATACATTATTCTCTACATCCGAAGAAGTAAAAAAGACATCCAGACAGACAAAAGCATTGTTAATAATGAGGCAAGTGTATTTAACGCCGAAATTATGGCGCACCTCGCAAGCAAGCTAGTTTGCGAATGACAACGACATGATAAGGTAACAAAGTCCTGTCAGCTAGGACAATGACGTGGTCTCCGATAACAACGACTACTCGCTAGGTGCTAATCACTGGCACTTGCTATCCTCCCACCACGCAGCAGCTCTGTTTGAAACAGCTATCAGATATGACGAGGGTATACGACCTGCAAGCAAAATCCTCATTTTGAAAGAAATCGGGGGAACGTGACTGTTCTGCCTACAAATGGTTAATAATTGTATGGAAGGGGGACGACTAATTGGAACCCTTTCTCATGCCATTCTACATCCACTGTGAAATATTAATTCGAATTTAGTTTTAAACGGCAAGTCAGTTTGTTAGTTAAAGCGGGCTAAAGTTCGTCATCGCTTGACGCATTAATGAGTTTAAACGTTTAAAGCTTAGATAATTCCATTTAGGAAGAAAACGTAGAGCGGTAGACAAACAAACTAGGAAGAAATTTAATTTTCTAGCAATTTTTAAAAAGCGATACGGAGGTCAAGTTTGCGTGCAAGAGTATATTGAAGAATAAATTAACAGCTTAAAAATTTTAAAGTCTGCAGACTACTAATAGGAAAATTTGAACAAAACCAACACTAATTAAAGAGATTAAGAGAAATTGTTATCCAACTCTTTCCAGGTTACTATTGACGTTAGTCCCTAGAGAAATCTAAAAATATCAAGTCTTATAGCCTGATACTCTGAAGCAGTGGCTTCCAAACTTATGTAAAGGGCAACGCTTTTCGGCCAAAATTTTTCTTGCGACCCCTCCCTTATAGTACCTACTCAACTTTATTCGGAATCAACGGCTAAACAGCTAACTAACGCCATCTATTACCAAATAGCATAATATATTTATTTGTTCTGCGTCTTTTCAGCCATATTCAGTAGGGTGCTAGGTGGCACAGGAATAATTTGAAATATCCATTTTGCTTCATATAAGCAGCGGACCGCGACATCATTTCAAAATTGGGTGGTGTGCTGCTGACTGTGTGTTGAGTGCAATAAATCGATAACAAATATATAACGTTAAGTAGGAGCTATACCAGTTTTGGTAATGAAGGATAAGTTTTTAAAACGGTCATTAGAACCTTGCGCGTCTAACAGCGACAAGAATACAAAAAAATTTTCTGGTCCTTTATACGTAAATCTTCTTTATCATGAGGAAATAAGACGGCTTTCGAGGAAAACGTTTTGTGGAAGGTTTGCTTTATCCATGGAATTAAAAAACAGTGTTCTTCCTACAAACTCAGATGTTATGAAATATTATTTGCGGTGTCGGTTATTGTTGAATAATAACGTCATTGGTAAAAACCAATTAAAGAAAGTGACATTTCGGAAGAAGCAGCACCTTCCGTAATATCAGGCATAACAATTTCTATAGAAGAGTATGCTACTTTAGAAATATCAGAACCGTTAACATAATTCAAACTCATCAATTTTCAGGTTATGGTAAACGAATTAAATTATCCAATCTAGCCTAATCATGTGATCGAACAGAGATTTTGAATCGATCAGCCTCAATACTAATAAATGCTGTACTCCAGAATTTTTAAATCACAACAAAAGAAAATCTATTAAAAATGGTAGATAGAAGCAAAATAAGGAGAGAGCGGAAGAATATGTGACCAGACAAGACAAGACAACAGCCACAAAACAACGTATTGTCTTAGTTTCAGAGCGTATTTCAAAATATCTAGGCCATGTAACGTCACCTTCTGGAACTGCTACAAAAATCATATTAAATATCAAGACATTCTAATACAATTCACTATATGAATGAACTGAAGGTAGTTGAATGCGATGGTACTGTCACAGTACAGGGTCAATAAATGGTATATGTTTATTACACTAATGAGTTACCTGTACGCCATTATTCTGATGTACAGACTGACCAAACATCGATAAAATAGTTTGACAGTTCGTCTATATTAATGACCCACTACTTACTGACGAAACATATTTTCACTGAATATTTCGAAAATATATTTCAAACGGTCCTAACAAGATCGACATTTGGAAGTTACCTTGCCACACTCGGGTGGGTCAAACGTGTATAAAGCTGGTAACAGAAGCTTCTTCTTCAGTTTGTGGAAACGAAGCAAGAGAGGGAGTCATTCTAGCCATTTCGAAATGAATAACCAAAGCTTGAAAAAAAAACGGTTTATTTAATGTATTGAAGGAACTACTAGCGCCAAGCAGAAATGTAGAAACGTTTCAAATAAAGAACTTGTGATAGCTAGCAACTATTCGGGTGTTAGGAGTGGCCAAATCAAATTTTAACGCTGGAGACTGCATCGATGCTATCGAGCCACCATTGACGAGACATGTTTACACTTACCATTTGGAAAATATGATTTTAAACCTTCCTAATATGATCGACGTTTGAAATCATCTTGACATCAGTTTCATCTTCAGTTTGTGGCATTGAAGCATAAGGCGGAGTCATTTGAGAGCGAGTTACCAAAGTTTGGAATAAAAAAAAACAGTTTATTTAATTAATTGAAGGACCCACTAGAAATCGTTTTAAACAAAGGCTTTGCGGTTGCTAGCAACTATTCTGGTGTTCAGAGTGACCAAACCAAATTTCAACGCTGGAAACTACATCGATATAATCTTTTGGCTTTCCATTGATGTTACCGATCCACCATTGATGATACATGTTTTCAACGACCATTTCGAAAACATGATTTTAAACCTTCTTAATATGATCGACGTGCAATAACCTCACCATCAGTTTCATCTTCAGTTTGTGGCATTGAAGCATAAGGCGGAATCTTTTGAGAGCGAGTTACCAACGTTTGGAATAAAAATCAGTTTATTTAATAAATTGAAAGAACCACTAGAAAACGTTTCAAACAAATAATTTGTGATTACTAGCAACTATTCGGATGTTCCGAGTGATCAAACCAAAGTTCAACGCTGAGGTCTACATCGATATAATCTTTTGGCTGTTTATTGATGCTACCGATCCACCATCACTAGGAAAATATAATTTAAATTTTCCTAATATGATCTACGTTCTAAATCACCTTGCCATCAATTTCTTTTCCAGTTTGTGGCATTGAAGCAAAAGACAGAGTACTTTGAGCCATTTCAAAGTGAGTTACCGAAGTTTGAAACAAAAACACAGTGCAGTTAATGAATTGATAGAAACACTAGAAAACGTTTCAAACAAAGACTTTGTGATTGTTAGCAACTGTTCGGATGCTCAGAGTGGCCAAACCCAATTTCAACGCTGGAGACTACATCGATATAATCCTTCTGCAATCAACTGATGCTGCCGAGGCACCATTGACGAGGCATGTTGATACATGTTTTCAACCAGCATTTGGAAAACATGATTTTAAACCTTCTTAATATGATCGACGTTTGAAATCAACTTGCCATCAGTTTGTGGCATTGAAGCAGAAGACGAAATCCTTGGAGCCATTTCGAAACGAATTATCAAAGTTTGAAACCAAACAGTTCAAATATACTGAAGTGCATAAATGTTTTTTAAAAGAACGATATCAGGACATTTCTAAAATTGACAATCAGACGAAAATGGAACTGTGTATGAGTTAATACCAGAGACAACAAATGGAGAACAACCAAAGAAGATACCAACACGTGGGTAGCTAAAATATTATTAAGTAGAAGAGAGGAACTCACGATGACCCAATGGCGAATAGGGCACAAAAAGCAAACAAATAAATAACTACTGAAAAAGGAAACGAAACCCGTATATGAAAATACAACAATGACATTCAAGCATATATTAAACTCCTAGACAAAATTAACGCACCACTATTATATTTTTTTTTTGTTATTGTTTTTAGTTGACTAGCTGTCTTACACATAGCCTTTGGATCTCCTCTCACATTTCAAACAAATGTTATCAAGAAATGTTTTGTTTTAAGATGACAATCGTCAGTTAAAGTCGCTTTTACCAAAAATTGATTAAAAATCTGTTCGGAAACTGATTATTAAGACAAGTTATCTTTAGCCATCAAGTTTTTTTCTGTTATCGATTGTATCACCTACGATGTTTTAAACTTGAAAAATGAATCGCCCAAGAAATTTATCAGCAGAGGAGGCAATAGGAGGATCAACTTTGGTGGATGAGGGATACTAGATGTGTTATTTATTTATTTATTTATTTATTTACCAGAACAAAACAAACAGGCATTGCCTAATTACAGTGTTCTGTTAAAAGAACTAAAATAAAATAATATACCATCGTTGGCTTGCAAAAAGAGAAGAGAAGAAAAGAAAGAAAAAGAAAACAAAAAGAAAGAACAACCCCCCAAAAGAAATATATATAAAAAAGAGAAAAAAAAAATTAATCCACAAAGCAATAAATCGCTCAGTCCTACCATAGCTGCTCATTAAGAATTTCAATTAATTTTCTTTTAAATTTACATTCGGTCATTGAGAATAAATCTATTTGATAATTTGTATTAATGTTGTTAAATTCAGCACAAATTTTGACAATAGGCGATCTTTTATTTTGAGTTTTTCTACAAGTAGGAATATGAAAAAGTATTTGGTTTCTAGATCTGTAAGCCGGTATATAAAAACAGATTAAGGATAATAAATCGGAGCAATTGATTTTCCTGTTCAGTAGTTTATACAGAAACATAGTGCACAGCATAACACGCCTCTGTGCGAGTTTGACTATTTGGAATTCCTGTCTAATTACATGGTACGATTCGAAACTAGGATACCTGTTATATCTTTTAAAATACAAATATTTCAGAAATTTATTCTGAACAGTTTCAATATTTCTGCTCTGCATAATACCACCAGGATCCCAGACTATAACACAGTGTTCCAGCTTCGACCGCACCAGGGAGTTAAAAAGTGTGATTATAGCTTGTACATTATGAAAATTTGAACACTGCCTTTTTATAAATCCCAAATTTTTCATGCTACTACTAATAATATTGTCTAGATGTGTTTGAAAATTTAAGGTTTTGGTGAAAGTAACTCCCAAATCGCACACTGTCTCGATTTGTTGTAAGCGATTATTATTCATCATGTAAGAATTCATGTATTGCTCATTATTAAGGGTAAATGACATTTTTTTACATTTTCCAGCATTGAAATAGAGTTTATTCTCGCGACTCCAGTTCACAAGTTCTTCTAAGTCCTTTTGCAACATCTCCGCTTCTTTTAAATTCATCACATTTTTGAAAACTTTTAAGTCATCGGCAAATAACAAACATTTACTATATTTTATGCGTTTAGTTATATCATTAATAAAAATTAGAAATAAAAGAGGTCCTAGATTGCTACCTTGTGGAACTCCAGATGGCATATTATATGTTTCAGAACAAATTCCATTTATATTAACATACTGCAATCTATTTTGTAGATAAGTTACGAAAAAAGATATTAAGGGTTGTGACAAATTACAATTTACAAGTTTGCCTAACAAAATGTCATGATCAACTCGATCAAATGCTTTTGAAAAATCTGTATATATTACATCAACCTGTTTTTACCAATTTTTTATTCATGCAAGATAATGCTCGTGCCCACGTGGCTAGACAGGTTATGGACTACTTGAATGCTGTTGATATTCCATTAATGGATTGGCCACCTAATAGTCCCGATTTAAATGCCAAAGAACATCTATGGGATGCTCAAAAAAAAAGGGTCCGAACTCGTATACTCGAATTGCCTTAATATCCAAATTATAACTGCATAGTGTAACATATCTAGATATTATTAGCACATTTAGGGCACTTAACAGCAATTATTAATAACAACATGTTCTAAATAAAGACATGTGACTGCTAACAATTTCTTTTTTGATTAACCACTATACTTAACTATCTACTACAAGTGGAACCTCAATATATTATTCTATCAAACTCAAATTTCACACAGCTGAATTAATAGACAAAAGAGATACTTTCCACCAGAAGTTTTTTCCATGTAGATACTAAAAATAAAAACGTATACATTTTTACTAACGAAGCAGGTATTTCAAAACGTGTTGCTTTTTAAAAATATGTTACATTCCGCTTCGATTAAATTTTAAATAATTACGTTGAAACCTACGGCAAAAAAGTTTCTATTTTATCTCTGCAATATATTCATTAATTTTAATTAATACCAGTATATAAATATGACGGGCAAAATTACCCCGTAATACTCTGCTATTTAATCCCAGTTGATCGAAATGAGATGAATAATAATAATAAAATGGCTGACCACGAATAAATTATTCACACATCCTTCGTTTTATAGAGCATTGGACATTAACGATCAATCCATAAAACTCGAAAACAAGAGTTTAAAGTTTAAGGCCCCTCTTAACGCAATAATAAAATTTTGAATAAGACGAGATCGTGCTGTTACTAGGATGTTTTATTCGTTTTTAACGCGCCAGGTCAATTCTATTCGCGGAAATGTTGGTAATTTTGAAATCGTAAAAATTCCCTAGGGCTGATATATATTTTTAGGTCGCTTTTACGGTTCTTAGGAGAATAAAATGTTCTTGTTTTACAGAATATTCGACAAGATTTTTATATTGTATAGTTCGAGGCGGCTAAAACGAAGCCTTCCCGATTTCGGAAAGCTCGGTCGATTTTTATGTAGTTCAAAAGGAAGGAAGGAGTTAAAAGGAATCCGTTGGGCAAACAGAGCAAACGCGTATAATTCTAATTAGTGTCAGAAATTTCTTTAAAACTGCTGTTTTAAAAGGGTAGACGTTAACTCGTTTCACGCCCACCGCATTCAAAGCAAAAGCATTTTCTACTAGAATGAACCATTAAAATACGCAAGGGCGAAAAAATGTCCAAATTTGCTTGAAAGAAACACGATACTAATCTTAAACCCTTAACAACACGCTACGATGGATAAAAAGAATAAAGGGCACAAGGAATTCAGAAGCTTTTCAAATCAGCTAGCCTTTTTTGCGTCATTCGGGTGTTCTAGGTTCTTCCGACAAATTTCCATAATTCCTGAATTAATTTCGCTGTACCTTCCGTTACGAAATATACAAATGAAACAAAATAATTTATATTCACCAGACGTTATGCCCTAATACTGTTATATGTTAAATTCGACAAAGCAAACAATTTCCAAAAAAACTATTGCCACGATGCGAATTACTTGTTGTTAATTCCAGCGCGCTAGGTTGGGTAAGGTTCGTTAAGCTCTAACTAATCAATTATCTTCGGCATAAAACAATAATTGAACACTGCAATCAGAAATATCGGTCCTCGCCTATGCACGCGGGTTTATCGGATTTCATTGTGACAATAAAATAATTTAATTTGTAATATTTTACGTTGTGCGCTGCCGGGAAAAACGACTGGAACAAGAACATCGTGTAACAACCGACTGTTTAATTAAATTATCCGGTGACTAATTTGGTATTTGTGAAATGGAATTGTGGAAATCCGAATTTGGAACAATATTCAATGTGGTTTATGTTTCTTTGACATAATAGTTAAACCAATCAGGCTTGCAGATAAAACAATTTCGCATATACATAAAGAGGAGGCCCACAATTTCAAGATTACCTTATTTGTTGGGTATCAATCAATCAGTTTAATTTACGTCAACATACACTAAAACTACATATCAATGCACATCAATTAAATTAAGCTAATAGATATTGCTGTGTTATTTTCCCTAGATTATGTAATTTTCCTATGTTATGCTTCGATTGTGTTAAAAAGATACTGTTTTTGATGTTGTAATCCAGTTTGTGTCTGAAATTAAGATTCATTGGCTTAATTGTAATGCAAATCATACTGTATAAGAGGTAATTCTTATTATATTTCATAAATGTAAACCTTATAAGATAGGAAGGTATTTTCCGAGCTTTGTAATGTTCTACGATGTGCTTTATCTGGTGTCGGAGTGATGTTTTCAGTGGACAGTGGACGGTAGTGAACAGTTGTAGGAAGGTCTATTTTCCATTTTAGTGACGAATTGGGGTGTCTAATGTAATGTTGGGACCCTGAAATGGAATTAATTATAATATTGTATTATACACTTTATAAAATTTTGTTTGTATCAAGATGGATATAAGAATTTAAGATTTGTTGTTATTGTTTATAACTCAAGTTTAATAAGAGGAAGACTTTTATTCACTTTTCTGTAGATTTTGATTCTGATATAAGCTTTTTAAAAGAATTGTTTATTTAAGCTGTAGGAGTAGTTTTTATTTTATTTGGTAAGAAGACTGGAAGGGAGAGATTAGTTAAAAGTTTGCTAGTGGTGCATTTCCAAATTTTAGATAATTTTTGGGCATTTTAAGGGATTTCAGTCTCGTTTTGGCGCTTCAAGGAAGAGCACGTTTTTTGGTGTTGCTCTGAAATTAAAATTAAGATCATTTGGGTCGATTTTTGTTAATTTTGGGTGGAGTCGGTTTTCTGATTTATCATACAATATTAGGGGTTATGTGTTAGAATTTTATTTGAATGTAAACAAACGTTAATTTGTTTTCAAAGTTAAATTGTGTTAATGTGTTTTATTAATTACAATAAAACTTACCTGGAGTTTTTAAATCGGAGTAATTATTTCTGATGTGCCTGCAAAGTAATTAATTAAATTAAATTTGAAAGTGGATTTCTTATTTAAGAAATTATGTGAATTTAAACTTACGTGTTCTACTTTACAAAGTTCCTGTTATTTATGGAGTTTTATAACTCCAATATCAACACATTTCGGAAAGAACTGCATCTTTATCAGCCGCCGCATATCCAGGAAATGACGCATATTGAGATCGTGTGTTTACATCAAGGTCAAATTACCGCAGACGTTTGAAAAACATAAGAACTACTGTGGGATATGGTTTATTTCAAAAGCGTTGTAAATGAGAAATAAGATTGCAGGTATTTGTATCTATTTAATTAATATTGGTATGTAACTATCACAATAGGGGAGCCACATAATTTTATATCTTTATTATAACCCTGAGACGTCTCATAAAAATTTTTATATGCTTATTTAGATTAAATTTAAGTTTATCATTATCAAATAATTAATAATTTAATTTTATATTATTGAGCTATTCATAGCATAAATATGGGCGCAACCAACGTGGAACAATTATAATAATTATTTATTTTCTTATAATTATCACTACATATAAATATGTCTTGTCAACATGGGCTTTAAGTTGGAATTATATGATTAATATTTATTTATTTCAATAATAATACATTGCATATATTTATGGCGCCATCAACGTGGGTCGAAAATATTAAAATAATTATTTTTATTATAATTATCATAACAATATATATATACGGTGCCGTCGTAAAATATCCTCCTCCCCTACTAACTTCTGAACGACTGGATATTTATTCATAAAATTTTGTGTGCTTTAATAGGATGCTAATACTGCTTTTTAGCCCATATTTAAATTTTATAACTTCCAAAATGGCGGCTAGGGGCCATGTTGAACTATTGTTTTAAATGGCAATGGGAATCGAGTGACACCTCATGTGAAAAGTATTTTAATTCTGCGTCTGATCCTTGAGTTCGAACATTCGCCATAATTATTGTTAGCATCACCTGCTTTAACACTCAATATTCAAACGTGAGCAAACACAATAACTGGATTAAAGTGACAGAACAAAAAGACTAATTATTTCAATTATTTTACTTCTGTTGTTTCGCCTCCTACATTATTTAGCCTTTTGATTAATATCAGAAACGGATAATTTGGAAGTGTGTCATTTGTTCCTGAATCTATAAAATTTTCCCAAAATATAGAATTACACTTTACCCAAGGGGGCCTATCAAATGAGGGGTCCATTGCCCTTTAAAAAAATATTTTAAGATGGCGCCTAGCCGCCATGTTAAAAGTTATAAAATTTAAATATGAGCTAAAAAATAGTATTTAGCCTCCCATTAAAGCACACAAGATGTTGTGAAAAAATATCAAGTCGTTCAAAGTTAGTAGGGGGGGGGAGGAGGACATTTTACGACCGCATTGTATACACGGCTTTTATAGCCGCCGCCGTCTCTCCGTCCCCAGTTTCCAAGTTCTTCTATTGTACCAATCCGCTTCATTTATATCTCTAGATCTCATTGCTTCGTCTATCTCATTTCTCCAACTTCTTCTAGGACTCCCTTTTTTCTTCTTTCCGGAGATACCCACTCTAATATTTTTGTCGGCCATCTGGCTTCGTCCATCCTTTTTGTATGCCCGAACCAAGTTAATTGACGTTTTTCGATTTCTTTAGTTTTTTGGTAGAGAATTCCTTGGAATTCATCAACAAAATTAAAACTCTAGAGTTACTTGAAGGCGAAATTCTAATTCCTGTAGATGTAAGTGCCTTGTTTTCTAGTGTTCCGATTCCACAGTAACATACCTGCAGGAATTTCGCGCAGCAAACAATTTAGACCATTGGCAAATTAGCGAATACGTTAGGCGTTATGTCCCAAAACTGTTTTCAAATAGAGGACAACTTCTATGAACAGCATGAGGGTACTGCAATGGGTAATAGGCTATCTCCCTTCGTTGCAAATCTCGAAATTTCGCAATTGCAGTTAAAAATAATGCACAGTACTTCCCCAGGGTATGGATCAGGTATGTGGATGATATTTTTGCCGTTTTCGGTACTACTGCAAACAACGTTGATGATTTCGTTAACCAACTAAATTTCAAATTTCAATCAATAAAATTCACGTATGAATTAGAAAACAAACGACAGTCTTAGCGTATTAGATATTATTAATAACTGTAAAGGACTATAATTCGACCTCTACAGGAAAGAAAGAAATTTAAACAAATTTATAACCAATGAGTGACAATGCTTGTATTCAACATAAAATGGCGGCCTTTAATTTCTTGGTTCGTAGACTAATGTTGACTTGGTGAAGGACTTATCGCCAGAGGTATTCCTCAGCCAAGTTACTTTAGTTAGTTCAAGTTCCTACTGAAGATGGCAGCTTAGTTGCCGAAATATGTATTTGAGTGTTCTAAATATGGTGGTGGTAAGGGGTTTTCCAAAGTTTATTCAATGAAATACTTCAATTTTTGTTGTTTAGATAGTCAAAAGTAATGGTATAATATAATTATCTTGAATAGAATGCGAAATATAAACTATTATTATTTAAAGAGGTGTAAAGCGAAGTTAATGATTGAAGTGCGTTTAATATGGCATGCGCCCTTTACCATAGTTTTATGTGTTGCCATTCGCCTTCTTTGAATTCTCTTTCTTCCATGTTTTGGCAGAAAGTTGCCATTCAACCCTTTTATGACATTTCTCTTTTTCTACGTTTCCTGGCACCTACTTCCACATCTTTTGCGGAAAATTCTCCTTTTTCATTGGTCTCATATGCCCATACAAAGCAAATTGTTTGATGTTTTCGCTATTATCCCCATTCACTACTGTATCTGATCATTTCTGATAAGATGTAATTTGGTAACGTGACATCTTCTTCTGTAGTATTCTATTTCTGCGGCTTCCAATCTGTAATTCGACGTATCAGATGTTCTGCGTACTTCCGATCCATAAATGGTTCAATTTTTATAGATTGTCTTGTGTATAACTTTCTTCGTTTTTTCCTGATATTTCTCTATTCCACGGGATATGATGTAAGTCTCCAGTTACTTTCTTTCCTTTTCCTATTTTAGTTAGTATGTCTGTTTCGCCTTTCCCGTTTTCCGTGATTTCTAATCCTAAGTAATTGTACGTGATTTTATATATCCGAGTACCATATTTTGTAATTATATTTATCTGCTATAACCATGTATTGGGTTTTTATCGAATTTATGGTAGTCCTACTACCCAACGGTTAAGCATTTCTATTAATTTCCTTAACATGCATGTGACATCTTTAACATCTTCTGCCATTATTAGCTGATCTTCTGCAAATTATAAATACTCCGATGGTAGGTCAATTGAGTATTTTAACACTTTTCTTTCTTATTTTAGACCGTTGGTCTGTTTTCCGATAAAACTCTCTCATTTGTTGTCGAGCACATGATTTAAATATTCTAGTTTTACTGTCTAATGTCATTCTTTCGCCAAACTACATATTTCAAATGATCAAAGATGGTTTGTTGAAAAACTTCTTGTTGTGGATGCCCATAACTGATATATATATATATATATATATATAAAGTTAAAGATGTTGGTTGTTGGGGTAATCGACCAAGGGCAAGAAATTAAACCACCCTTTGCTATTAAGCTAAGCTTTCGGAAAACTTTATTTCCTTCCTCAGAGCCAACTATAAAAACAAACAACTGGTAAAGGAAAAACCTCAAAAACAGCATAACTAAATACTTACAAAGCTGGGAGGTTCATAAAATGAACGTGAACAAACATGACAGAACTA
>JABXWE010049903.1:0-12106 GCA_014611495.1 Limonius californicus
CGTGTTTTATGTTTTTGCTTAATCATATCTGATATATGTCGAGGAGGTTGGGTGTATTTATTTCGAAAATAGGTACGTTTTGGAATTGTGGATTGCTGTACTGTATGTTTTACGGTATGTGCATTGTCAATTTCACTTGGGCCTTCTAGTTTTCCTGGCTGTGCTAGTGATTTGTCTAGATGTAGACGGAATGTTTCCCAACAAATCTTACCATTAATGAGTCTGGGTAATGGTTTTGTATATTCTGGAGTTTCAAAAAATGACACTAACACTGGATTATGATCGGAATCTAGTTCTGCAATAACTTTCTGGAATACTGGTGGAGTAAAATTTTTGCTGACGCTAATGTCGAGTATATCAGATTAATAATCAGATCTATAAGGAAAATAAGTGTGCTCTGTGGGCGCATAGATTTGTAAAGAAAGTGTTGTTGTGATTTGCAGTAATCTTCCACCGTTTGGGTTATTAACACGACATCCCCAATATGTGTGCTTGCAATTTATATCTCCTACAAGGATTGTTGGTAGGTTATCATGGAATAGCTGGTGTAGATCTTGTTCCACTAGTAGTTTATTAGGTTGCTTAATTATAACAACTAATTATTATTATTATAATTGATCCAGTAGTTGTTAATGGTTTTGATTTTCACACTATTTGCTTCCAGGTTCCTTAACGGCTGTTGCGGCAACGGATGATGTTGTATGCGATTTTTTACTAGTATGGCCGTACCACCAGCGGCTATTTCTGAATTTCTGTCATGCCTATGCACTGTAAACCCAGGAATTTTGAAATTTTCCCCAGGAATTAGATGTGTTTCTGTTATACAAGCTATATCAATATTATATCTGGCCAGAAAGTCAACAAGTAGTGATTTCGAATTTTTAACGCCGTCTGCATTCCAGTTTAGGATTGTTGTATTACGAAAAGAAATAGGATTAATTTGATCCATTTTGGAGAAGTGTTGGTAGTAGATTTAAGATAAAGTCTTTTATTTGTGTTAAGTGAGGTTTTATTAATTCAATTATGATGTTAAATATTTTAGATACTAGACTTGGCGATTCGTTATTATTTTGGTGTTCATTATTTATATTGGCGGTTATTGAGGTGTATGTTTTGTTGTTTGACCGATGGTTAGGTAGGGTTGGGTAATTCGATTGTACGTATTTATATGCTGGTTGTGTAGGGTTCTTAATTTGGTTATTATTGTTGCGATTTTGATGTATTTGCTTATATGCTATGCAACCTTTATAATTGGCTGGATGATTTTCCAGGTTAACGCATTGTGGGTTATCTGTCCGTTTTATTGGGCAGTCATAGTACAAATGATTTCCCGTACATTTGATGCATCGGGGCTCTAAGTGACAATAGTTTTTAGAATGCCCATATCTTTGGCATCTGTGGCATTGTGGTATTTCATTGGTCTTCCTCCTAGGTTCAACTGTAATGATACTGTAACCTATTTTGTTTACGTTGAATGTATTTTCTGCATTTTCTTTTTTGTCTAACTCAACTGCACAAACTGGGATGGGTATTCTACTTTTATTGTATAGTCTAGTAACTTTGGTAGTTGGTAATCGGTGTGTGTTTTTAAGTTCAGATTCTATTTCTTGCTCGGAAATAGACGTAGGAATGTTTTTTAATATAACTGATAACTGGTTATTATTTGGTATTTGAAAAGTGTGATATTTAATATCATGTAGGTTATAATAATCTGTTAATGTTCTGTAGTCTTCTGAGGTAGTTAAATTTATGCGCAAAAATTGTTCTTTGCACATTGTCGTGAAATCATGTTTGGATATGGATTTAATGTCCTTTACAATTTCTTGAAAGTTTTTACAATCGTGCAGATATATTGCAGGGATTTTTATTTTATTTGCCTGTGTTGTCTGATCTATGTCTTGATTACTTGTTGATTGGTTTTCATTCCTGCTATTAATAGGATTATCGTTAGCTGAAGTTAGCGCGTGAAATTTGTTCGCTTGGATTAGTGTATTATTATCTAATAAATACCTTCTTCTGACCTCAGCTGGTGGTGTTAGTTCGCTACTATCGCGTTTTGTTGATCCATTTGTGTCCATTGGGGTTGTCTTTTCTGAGCTGTCCGTCATAATTTGGTCAATGACTTCACTGGGAGTTTTAGCTTTATTTCCTTTGAAATTTAACTTCGGCATTTTAACATAGTTAGGGTGTTTTGGAATATTGAGGTTTGATATTGGTTTTAATTGAGTTGTTTGTGATAGTTCGCCGTGTTGAACTATAGTAATATTAGGTTCAATGTGTAAATTCTTTTCTTCGCCATTCATTTTTCTATTGAGTGATTATATTTATTTGTATTTATCGCTGTTTGTGCGGTTATCAAAACCAGCACGCGCTAACGCGCTGGAACGTTATCTGCGGGGCCCGATCCCGCAGGTGTTTTATAATTTACTGATTGTTTTACAGTATAATATTGCAAGTAATTCACAATGTTTATTAAAGGTAATTTAAGTAGATCTCTATTAAACGTTTAGGCTGTTGGAACACATCCACTCGCTACGAGATTCAATTCACCACTCAAATATGTAAGCAGTGATCTCATCCTTACAAAATTAACCAACCATTACATACTTAAATAAAACGTAGACTGATATATGTGGAAGGCAACATATTTTATTGGTAAGTAAAACTCACATATCATTTGTTACGTGTAAAAGAAGTAGTACTTGTATAGACATTTGCATATAATTGTATAAAATTGTAAAAGTTAAATCATTTCTATGCTTTTGGTGGGCCTCCATGTTTTTTGGTCATTTGAATAATTCTTTCTGCCTCTCTTATACCACTTAACCTGGCCCCGTGTGCTGTAGAATAATGACCAGCACAAGTAGCTTCTCCTGCGAACAGTAATATTGGAGCGACAGGTTCGCAGGGACCAGGTAAAGGACAAGACAAGTCACATTGATGTCCAACAGTTGATGTCATGCTCATGTAACTGTAAGCACCACAAAAATATGGATCAGTTGACCATTTGGAGCGTAATACTGTGCTTGGGAATGGCAGGGAAGCATCGCCAGTAAACTGCCGTAGAACACGTGTTATTCCTTCTGCCACTTCCTCGTCGCTAGCCTTTTCCATTTGTTTAGCTTCAGGTCCCGAAACATAAGCACAGAGGACGTGCTTGCTTCCTTCAACTTCTTCGATTTGGTTGAGTCCCTTAGTCCAGTCTGATCGACACGCAAGTTCGTCTGGAGACCAAGCAAACTTGAGGCCGCCTTCATTCCAGACCCAAAAGGGTCTGGCATAATCCAAAAATATTTTGTTAATTTGGCCGTAACCCAAGTTGTAGATGGCTTCCATTTTTTCAGCTGGTAATGCGGGACAGAATAACTTGTCTGCGTATTGTTTTAGAACTCCAAGGGATACGGTGACTATTACATAATCGGCGCAATATTCTTCTCCATCGCACGTATGTACAACAGCTCTTGTACCTCCGCTTCGGTCTTGTACAGCACCCCAACGAATGTTTTCTACAGGCTTACAGTATTTTAAGCTACATTCAGGAAGATCTCTCAGGAGCGGAGCCAATACTCCTACGTATCCCAACGGCACCTTAATGTTTCCACCTGGGATGTTAATGTAGCTTCCATAGTTGTCGGCACTGACATGACTTAGGTCGTCTCCGCATCGGGTACGTATATCGTTAGTTAAGCCGTACAGCACTCTGGAAGCATCGTATCTCTGGTCCTCTGGGAAGTTCTGGAGTTCCTGTTGAATACGAAGTCCCAAGAAGTTCATTAAAGAACCGTGTTCGCGTCCGCAACCCATGCTAAAAAGCAGTGTTGCTTCCTGCTGTATCTGACGGAATATTCGATAAGCAGTTATACTGACGGGTAAATCGATAGCACGGCCATCGCTTGTGCAGTAGAGTCCTTTTCCAGGATCTGGTCGGTAAACCGGAGGGTTGAGCAGTCCTTCTTGGCACGCTAAGTTGTAGATGGGGTTAGCAATACAGCCACCCTCTATAAACTGCGCCCCCATTTCAGCGATCACGTCCCCCAACCAACAGGAATGTATTCTTCCACCAGGCCTATTGATTACAAGAACCCCGCGTTAAGTTCCCTTCTGTGGGGTATACACAAAGAAAGATAGATGGTGCAAACCTGTCTGTTGCTTCTAAAATTGTAAAGTTACTGATGCCACATTGTTGAAGTCTATGAGCTGCCGATAATCCCGCTATACCTGCACCTACGATAACTATGGTTGGTTCTGGCTTACACGGATCTACCATGCAGTCAGATATGGTACAGACTTCGAAATCTCCACCTTTCTTATTTTTCGTGCCAGGCTGCTTGCTATTCAACGGACTTGTTACATGGCTTAATTTTATGCAAGTTAATGAAAGGTTTCTGAAAATTTTAAATTAGGGATATTTTCTTATAATTAGTGATAACCCACCGGGAATTTTTTATGACGTTGCAGATAAGGCCTGACGATAGAGTTCTCCACACAAACATGGTTGGCTTTATAGACAGAAATTTTAATATTCACGTAATTTCATTTTGAAAGTCCCAATATGTCAATAAAATATTCAGGACGATTGGTGTTTGTTAGAAAATTTGCTTATATGGCTTGATCGCATTTTGGAAATTCAAAGAAATACGCAAGTCAACTGCAGAAGTTTTTTTATTGATTTTCTACGAAAAATAAACCGCATATCAAAGGAAAATACTTGCACTTTGATTTTATAAATCATAAAATTAAATATACTGTTGTTAAAACTGAAGTGTTTGAAAAGAAATTACTGTAATTCACTATTCGCTCAACATACAACATAAATAATTTAAATATTATTTTATACATTTTATATTAAATATTGTATTTATTATATAGGGTGATGAGAAAATCGGTGTTATAAATTTGGTAACGTGTTCTACAGACGAAAATATTTAAAAAAGTTCAAATAAACATAAATATGTCCGAAACCGCTTTGTTTCCAAGTTATAACGTTCTAGCACTCCAATAAGCATCTGGTTAAATGATTGCTTTTTGTTAATTTTATTTCACAGAAATTTAATGTTTTATTGCTAATAAAGTTATCAAACCATATTTAGACGGATGAAAAACCACATGGTTTTTTTTCAATAGTAGGTATCAACAACGTACGGGCATTGTTGGTTATGAACTGATAGGGCCAGGTCTTCACGTTTTGCCTGAACGAGTTGCCACTACTATTGGATAATGTTCAACAATTGTGATTCATTCATGGTGCTCCACCACAGTTTAGTCGCTTTGCAAGGCGGATTCTCAGCGAAACTTACGGTGATCGGTGGATAGGTAGAGGAAGACCTCAGTGTGGCCCCCACGCTCAGTCTATATGCAGACGCGTTGATTGTTACATACAAGTCCAAATAGGGCAATTTGAACATTTATTATATCTTTAACAGTAATAAAATTATTATTTCTTTAAACTAAAATTAATAACATTAAATTTTTTGACATCATATTTATTGGAGAGCTAGAACCTTCAGAACGTTATAGATAGGAAACGAAGCGTTTTTTGACATTTATTTGATTTTTTTAAAATGATTTCACAACTGGTTACCAAATTGTTTCATTACTTTATATATCGTATTATTTTAACCGAAATTAAGACAGCTATTCCGTGATACAAAAACGCCCTTGCAAGAAGAAACACAAACGTGACATACGATTCGTTGTTTTTGTAGAGCCTCTTAAAGCAAATATGTACTGACGAAATTATATAAGACTTGATAGAAATTGTCTTTATTTCTACAAGTGCCGGGATAAATATCAGCTATTATTAAAAACCTGCCGAGTCAGCTATATACCGACCGTTGAATAAAAAAACGCCCTTGCTCGTACCTAGTAAGGATATTTTTTAGTTAAGACTCAATAAACTATATAGGGTCTCTCCTATATCTAGAAAAATAAATGCAGTGTGACTTTGTTGCAGTGTGACAGTGTTATTTGTAAAGAAAGTTATAGTGAGATTGAAAGTTGCTGTTATTGTACGGTTTGCTCGTTTGAACGCCAATGTGTAACTATAGTATCTCAGGGGTTATTATTTCATACTGATTGATACCTTTGTACTTACGCCATATACGAAATATACTTATATGTTTTGACAGAATATTCGCATTTTAGTTATAAAAATTATCATTATATAATGTCGTACTCGCAGTATATATTTTGTTGCATCCTGCCAAACAAGGAATCCTTCAAGTTTCAGATTTTAAGAATTTGTATATGAAGATCTAATCAAATTTCGCGAGAAAATTTTGTGAAAACGTACGTATGTAGCGTGATGTAATATATTTAAGTAAAATACAGGGTGGGCTAATGAAAACCAAACAGACCCGATTTTTCATATTAACCGTCATTTTTTAAAAAATCGCTGGGATCCGTCAATTTTTGTTGTAAGGGAGAAACTTTTTGCGTTTATTTAAAACCTTGCCACTACAATCTCCTAGGGGTAGTGAGCTTCACCCCTAAAATTTTAAATGGGATAGGTGGACGAGTGATACATCATTTTAAAGGAAATTAAATTCTCGTTTTAACGCTTCCCAGTTTTTCAAATTCGAATCAGTAGTTTTCGAGAAAATGCCTTTTAAAGATAGTAACTCGCCAGAAAACCAATAATTCATGATTTTTCACTTTTACCATAATTTACACCAGTAATGTTTTATTGATTAAGAAATTTACCTTAACTTTCACTTTATTAAATATTTGAAATACCTTCAGCATCCGTACAGTAGTACAGGTTTTGTTGAAAACAGTTTCGGACGTTCTGAAACATTTGCAAGTGTCACTTCTACCTCTTACGGGTGGTGTGCTTCACCTATAAAATTTTAAATGGGGGGGGGGGGACAAGTGTTACATCATTTTAAAGGGCAAAGAATTTCCGTTTTAGTACTTGCTAGTTTTTCAAATTCGGATCAGTCAGAAAAAATCGTAAAATCTACCTATCTACCTAATCATGGAGTATCTATGGCAATTAAAAAATATCATGTTTTGTGGCCAGTAGTTGTAGAAAAAAATTATTATTGATTAGTAGTTTTTGACAGTGGCCATTATAGGTGTTTTGGATTTTTGTTGTTGTTGTTGTTGTTGTTTATTTTTGTTACAAAATGGTTTATTCTACTGCGGGAGGGGTATTAATAATTGAAATTTATTATGAAAACGGTAGATCCGCTATTATTACAGCTAAGTTATTTAATGAACAAAATAATGAAGACGCAGCAATTTTAAAAAAATGACTATAAATATGAAAAATCGGGTCTGTTTCGTTTTCATTGGCCCATCCTGTATATACCTTCTCTTATTGTTATTTAAAGCCGAACTACCATCAAGTGATGTTGGGAAGGACCTAAAAAAATTACTCTATAGAAACTTCACTATATAGAATTCACGTTGTAATATGAAATTAATCTCATCTATTTGATAGCCGGCAACATTTTAAGTTATAGTTTAATGGTAAAATTGAGTAATATACGATCTAATTTGTTTTCAGCCCGCATCACGTTCATCATTCTGCTTAATACCTTTTCGTTCTTTTTTTTTACAATTTCAACACATTGTTGGAAGCAGTACCAAATTTTGCGGCACCTTTTTGTTTGACATCCTCATCGACATCTTCTAACACCTTTGTCTTCAATAGTTGCTCAAACACTTTCGTGTTTCCATTTTTAAAGAACCGCTTAGTTCAACACCAAGATAGCAACTAACAAATGCATGTACAATGGTAGATGGGCAGCACATTAAGAGATATGAAAACCAAAACTTATCCTATTGCACCATAAGAATCTTGTCCATAAGCTGTACGAAGGCACAACTTCTATAAAATTTGTGAACATTTTATACTGCACTTATAAACTTAAATTTATGTTTGACAAAGAAGATACAAGATTCTGGGAAAAACACAAATAAGAGATAGTATTTCATAATGCGCTCACAATTTTACTTGTATACTTGAGTAATATCGTAAAATTTTAAAGAAAAACTGCACAATACGGAGGCTATACAGTATACAGCATAATATAGAGGTATTTTTACATACATAGCATCTGAAGGTCAAGATCCTCGCAAGAAAATCATTATATAGAAAAATCATTAAATGGGGGGTTCACTATATGGGAGCTCGACTGTACATGTATATGAAAAACCTATTTTTAATTGTTAATAGTTACCTTTTACTTTAATTTTCTTAAAATAAACGTTTCATCATATTTGTTGTTCAATACTGCAACGTTTGACAGCTTTAACAAATATGTCAACTGTCAAAATAATAGACGTTGGCGCCGACATACGCTTCAAATGGCTAACAATTTTCGAAATCACGAAGTATATAAGAGATTTTAAGGAAATATTCGTGCCGGGTAGACACAATTCTTAGAAAATAAGGAATAGAAACATTTTTTGAATGATAAAGACAGTCTTTACCAACGGTTAGTAAAGTTTATCTTTTTAATGTACAATCTTTTGTACTGCAGTCTCTCACTTATTATTATGATTGTGCAAGAAGTAATTTATGCCAAAAACATTAACCTAGAACGACTACGCACATATAAACTTAGACATGTGTGAAACACAACGGCATTTAAATTGTTGCTTCTCATTTTTTTATGTGAGCGCATTATTTACGGTAGCTTTTCATCATAAAACATGATTCTGGGTGAGTTTGCAGACTTTACGAACATAAATTCCTTGGTATCTTTTCAGAATTATAAAATTGAAAATAGGTAGTTATATAATATATATATATATGTGCTTTTGTATCGTGTTCGCCTCTGCACATTAAACAGACGTCCACAACTCCACCCTTACTAATAATCGTAGATTAGTGTTTTTCGAGTTACACACTTATTTTGGATTAATAAAACCAGATTTCGTTAGAGGGGTAATCTTTTTTTAATTAACAGATATACATAATTTGTTATATTGCGCGTTCGTGTCGGCCTCCGTAAATTGACCGTACGTTTCCAACTCCGTGTATGTAATTTTGCGAAATCTAACGTACGACTCTGCCTCCAACAACGTTGTCAAATTTATAAGACGCTTCTAAGAAGTGATATGGTATGTGATATGACGAATATATGCGTCAGTTTGATCTGGTACTGTGAAGTAGCTGTACTTGATAAATAAGACGCTGTAGAAGTTTAATAACACATTTATTGTATAAAAACACCTAGAGGCCAAAACTGCGACTGCAAGCCGACTTGTAATTCTGTATCCTCGGTATTACAGACTAGGATATCTGCAGAAACCTAGTCAGGGTAATGTATCCTGTAAGTTAGCTTGTTTAGTAAGGGGAAGTGCCCCCCCCCCCCGATTATCTCTTAGCACATAACAAGGCGATGTAGCAAAAACAAAAAGGAACGCACCTTGAAGGGAAAATCCTACAGGGATGCCGGTCAAGCTAGAGCGCTCTACGGAAGGCGGGGAAAGGAAAAGAATTAATTTGCAGGGAAAAATCTCGCAGAGCAACAGTGGTGACTATTTTCAAAATGCAGGAATGCTTTTGAAAATGATGTGGTTCGGCGAACGAGTATAAATTAATTGTCGCGCTTTCAACCGTATATCCCTATTTATAGGAAGAAACTACGTGACCAAAACAAATTTGTGACATCTTCAAAAATACGTTCCCAAATTAAACCTTGAAGTCCCAAATAATTTAATAGTTCGTTTTGGGAAATTTGATGAGAACTGCTTCAAAATCTATCAAGACCGCAAGCTTAATTCCCAACAGCGTTCGACAATACCATAAACTACCATAGATTTTAAACAGTACAAGTTCTTAAAATTACGTAGATAAATTACAAAATAATAGCTGAATAAACTACGTTATTCCCCAAATCGTTTTGATGAACGTATTCACGAGCAAATTCTAATCGTTGATATTTGTTTGCTTCAGTAAGAAAAATTTTTTGAGCAGCTGAACGGTTACGTAGTTCGCTTTTTTTAATTCTGCGATATGATGTGCAGGGAAATTTTTGGCAGTAACAGCTTGAACAGCTATGTCGAAATAATTTTCTCTAAGATTGACCAGACGACTATTGGCCTCCGTATTTGATAGTCTAGGAGCCCGGAATCTTCATTTTGGCGTGTCATACCAAACTGATCAATCTTTTTCTTCGCGAGCGTAACTGTTGTTTTGCTTTTGCCAATTTCATTAGCAATGTTACTTTCAATCTATCGCTTATTATAGCTTTCTGATGATTGTCTAACTATGCCATTTCAATATTTAATGGACACTGTCAGAAAAATTTAAAATTCATGTAAAAAATAATTACTGGCAAACCTGTAATCACACAACTAAAAACGAGTGTTTCGAAATGTGTACCAGTTTTTTCTGCTCCCGATGGTACATATATCTATTTATGCGAGAACAGACTGAAAATGATGAACTAAAGACCAACAAGAACTAAAAAATTTTCTAAATGGAAATTAACAAAAAAAAACTAATAAATGTGATAGGTACAGGTTTAGAGGTTTAGTATGTACATACTACTTATTGTTTGTTATGAAGGCACGATATATTATTATGAAAGATTGTTACCTTTGAATTACAATTATTGTGTTTTCCTCTTCTTAGTTTCTTCTAACCCAGATTGGGTATGTATTTTTATTTTTTTTTAGTAAGATTTTTTTGAGTTTATTGGTCTTCAATAGTATTTTTAAATAACAAATGTACTATCAAATTTGTATTCCTGACATACGGGTTTTATACAGAGCTGCCAAATAAAATAAAATAACAACCATCTCGTTCAAAAATTTTTATTAGTTTTAGTTAGTAAAAAAACATTCGATTGTGAAGGAGTAAACAAGTACCAATTTCTAAAGCAACTGTAACTGTAAATATTAATTATTATTTCTGTAAAATTTATAAACCAACGTTTTTACCCTTACCTAATCTAAATTATGAAATATATCTGTAGGTATTTTGTTCAATCCGATTTAAACACTTATTAACTTATTAACAACTTATTTTGTATTTACAGTAGGGTAACATTTCTAATACATTACATAAGAAAATTTTTAAGCAAAATACCATCTGAATCATAAAAGTTGTATTCATTTTCTTTTAATCACAAAATGTATTGCTGTGCAATCGCGGTATAACTAACTATTTTTTAATTGTAATTGTCGTTTTGTCCGGATTTATATGTAATTACATATCCCGACCCTGTTCATGAGTTTGATACAAGTGAAAAAAAGATGCTTTCATACGTGTTGTACAGGTAATTTTTTTGTATATTGATATCTTGTAACTCGAAAATTGACCATAAAGCAGAATTTATAACTGTCAAATTGACAATTCACAATTTTGTTGTTGGTTATGTTTTATTCCAAAACGCAAATAAAGTATATCAGTTCTTGACAATGAACTCCATGAAGATGAGTGTTTATTTTGTTTATAATAAAATAGTTAACAAAAGTGGTAATTTCATTAGGATTTAATGTTAAAAAAGTCGACAACATGCAAAAAATACCATTTTTAAGGGCGCACCGTGAATGAAAACCTATAAAAATTTCAGTGAGTACGTGGTGTACTTGGTGTACGTGGAGTGGTATACTTATACAGAGTGTCACAGAATAACTATTCCTAATTTTCAGAACTGATAGAGGGCACTTAAATAAACATTGTTTATTAATAAACTAGTGTCTGGAAATTTCTCGGTGTTAAGATAAACTAGAAATCTTTAAAAACAATCTTGCAATTACAAGAGGAAGGAGTAGTTACTTTCTAAATTGAAGGAGTTAAGTGAAGGAACATTTTGTTAGAAATAATACTGCATCAAACTTGATAGTAAAAATTGTTCGATATTACGACCACCATTTTCGATACACAAGTTATAACGATGTGTAATCGACTGCCGAATTCTTCGAAATAACTGCGGACGTTCACGAATATCATCAAACGCCAATTCGAGCCACTAACTCTTCTTCTGTATTAACAGGTGTCTCATAAAACAGTGATTTAATATGACCTCAAATACAAAAATCAACTGGTGAACGTGCAGGCCAAGAAATCGGCCCCCTCTTCTGATCCATCCATTTGGAAATTGGGCATTTAGATAATTTTGGCAATTTAATCCAAAGTGTGCTG
>JABXWE010049970.1:0-22072 GCA_014611495.1 Limonius californicus
AAATAAACACAGGAATGTTTTACAATTTTGCACTCTAATTAATATTCCAGGTTCTTATTAAAAATCTGATTAAATTTTACCAACCGTATGGATTTAAAATTGGCAATCAGATCTAAATCGAAATTACATCTTCAGATTCAATACCTCCAATCCCTGTTAAAATTCAGACAAATCTTGGGTAGGAATCGAAATATAATCAGTAATTATCCGGAAATTTTTGCTTCTAATTACAACTTCAACTTCTAATTGAAATCCAATCAGAGCTCCGCATCAAAACTGAAATTGCATCTTGCAATTATGAATTCAAATTCAATATGTGTCATAATTAGGGTTTGGATTGAAATAAACACAGGAATGTTTTACAATTTTGCACTCTAATTAATATTCCAGGTTCTTATTAAAATCTGATTGAATTTTACCAACCGTATGGATTTAAAATTAGCAATCAGATCTAAGTCGAAATTACATCTTCAGATTCAATCCTCCAATCCTTGTTAAAATTCAGACAAATCTTGGGTAGGAATCGAAATATAATTAGCTATCATCCGGAAACTTTTGCTTCTAATTACAACTTCAACTTCTAATTGAAATCCAATCAGAGCTCCGCATCAAAACTGAAATTGCATCTTGCAATTATGAATTCAAATTAAATATGTGACACAATTAGGGTTTGGATTGAAATAAACACAGGAATGTTTTACAATTTTGCACTCTAATTAATATTCCAGGTTCTTATTAAAATCTGATTGAATTTTACCAACCATTTGGATTTAACATTGGCAATCAGATCTAAATCGAAATTACATCTTCAGATTAAATACCTCCAATCCTTGTTGAAATTTAGATAAATCTTGGGTAGGAATCGAAATATAATCAGCAATCATCCGGAAATTTTTGCTTCTAATTACAACTTCAACTTCTAATTGAAATCCAATCAGAGCTCCGCATCAAAACTGAAATTGCATCTTGCAATTATGAATTCAAATTCAATATGTGTCATAATTAGGGTTTGGATTGAAATAAACACAGGAATGTTTTACAATTTTGCACTCTAATTAATATTCCAGGTTCTTATTAAAATCTGATTGAATTTTACCAACCGTATGGATTTAAAATTAGCAATCAGATCTAAGTCGAAATTACATCTTCAGATTCAATCCTCCAATCCTTGTTAAAATTCAGACAAATCTTGGGTAGGAATCGAAATATAATTAGCTATCATCCGGAAACTTTTGCTTCTAATTACAACTTCAACTTCTAATTGAAATCCAATCAGAGCTCCGCATCAAAACTGAAATTGCATCTTGCAATTATGAATTCAAATTAAATATGTGACACAATTAGGGTTTGGATTGAAATAAACACAGGAATGTTTTACAATTTTGCACTCTAATTAATATTCCAGGTTCTTATTAAAATCTGATTGAATTTTACCAACCATTTGGATTTAACATTGGCAATCAGATCTAAATCGAAATTACATCTTCAGATTAAATACCTCCAATCCTTGTTGAAATTTAGATAAATCTTGGGTAGGAATCGAAATATAATCAGCAATCATCCGGAAATTTTTGCTTCTAATTACAACTTCAACTTCTAATTGAAATCCAATCAGAGCTCCGCATCAAAACTGAAATTGCATCTTGCAATTATGAATTCAAATTCAATATGTGTCATAATTAGGGTTTGGATTGAAATAAACACAGGAATGTTTTACAATTTTGCACTCTAATTAATATTCCAGGTTCTTATTAAAATCTGATTGAATTTTACCAACCGTATGGATTTAAAATTAGCAATCAGATCTAAGTCGAAATTACATCTTCAGATTCAATCCTCCAATCCTTGTTAAAATTCAGACAAATCTTGGGTAGGAATCGAAATATAATTAGCTATCATCCGGAAACTTTTGCTTCTAATTACAACTTCAACTTCTAATTGAAATCCAATCAGAGCTCCGCATCAAAACTGAAATTGCATCTTGCAATTATGAATTCAAATTAAATATGTGACACAATTAGGGTTTGGATTGAAATAAACACAGGAATGTTTTACAATTTTGCACTCTAATTAATATTCCAGGTTCTTATTAAAATCTGATTGAATTTTACCAACCATTTGGATTTAACATTGGCAATCAGATCTAAATCGAAATTACATCTTCAGATTAAATACCTCCAATCCTTGTTGAAATTTAGATAAATCTTGGGTAGGAATCGAAATATAATCAGCAATCATCCGGAAATTTTTGCTTCTAATTACAACTTCAACTTCTAATTGAAATCCAATCAGAGCTCAGCATCAAAACTGAAATTGCTTTTTGCAATTATGAATTCAAATTAAATATGTGTCATAATTAGGGTTTGGATTGAAATAAACACAGGAATGTTTTACAATTTTCACTCTAATTAATATTCCAGGTTTTTATTAAAATCTGATCGAATTTTACCAACCGTATGGATTTAAAATTAGCAATCAGATCTAAATCGAAATTACATCTTCAGATTCAATACCTCCAATCCTTGTTAAAATTCAGACAAATCTTGGGTAGGAATCGAAATATAATCAGCAATCATCCGGAAATTTTTGCTTCTAATTACAACTTCAACTTCTAATTGAAATCCAATCAGAGCTTCGCATCAAAACTGAAATTGCATCTTGCAATAATGAATTCAAATTAAAATTTTGTTAATAATTAGGGTTTGGATTGAAATAAACACAGCAATTTTTTACAATTGTGTACTCTAATTAATATTCCAGGTTCTAATTAAAAATCTGATTGAATTTTACCAACCACGTGGATTTAAAATTGGCAATTAAAATAAAGTTTAAATTGAAATTACAGCTTGGGATTGAATATCTCTATACTTGTTAGAATCCATGTGCATCTTGGATTGGAGATAATAACAACTTCAAATTTTAATCGAAATCCAATTAGAACTCCGCATTCGAACTGAAACAGCATCTTTTAATTCTGAATTCGAATTAAAATTTGGGTAATAATTAGGGTTTGGATTGAAATAAACACAGGAATGTGTTACAATTTTGTACTCTAATTAATATTCCAGGTTCTTATTAAACATCTGATTGAATTTTACCAATCATGTGGATTTACAATTGGCAATCAAAGTGCAATTCTAAATCTAAATTATAGCTTGAATTGGAAATTGAAATATAATCAGCAATCATAGTATTTTTTCTAAATACAATTCATATACAAAGTAAATTATATTTCAATTAGAGCTACGGATTAGGTACAACCGAAATTACAACTTGAAATTCTGGATTCAAATTAAAAGTCTTGAACAATTTGTGCTGTGGATTGAAATAAATCAGTCAGCTCATTAAAATTTCCGGATTGAAATAAAAATCTAGATTGGAATATTAATTCCAGCACTCAAACCGATGCGAAAGCCTTCATCAACCTTGAAATTTTAATTGCAACAACCCTTTGTTGCATTCGTTCTGCTCGGTTGAGCTTGCATTTATTATTATTGCATTTATGAGCAGCACTTGAAGCCAGTTGTTTGACCGCACGTAGTGTTAGTGTTACCTGCCTGTAAGTTCTAAGAACTCGCGTTCATACTTTTGTTATCAGAATAATAAGATGGTCTTGCATTCTTCCCTGGAGGTACTTTCTCGCCGGCCGACTGCAACGACTTCTTCGGTTTCAACAGGGATTTGCTTGAAATCCTAAAACGAGTTATTACCTGGCTGGAGTGCACTATTATGTACTTCAAATTTCAAAGGGATTATGATATTTTGAAGCCGGATTGTATTAAAGTGGCATGGGGTTTAAGGCCAAATTAAGAACTCGTTTTGTGTAAATTTAAACTTTTCTCAAATCTACACGTAATTAACTTTTAAAACTTGAAATGTAATTCTCAATCCCAGACTGAAATGAAAATTTCATTAAACAATATAAACACGATTCACTTGGAAATCCCCAGTCAGCTTCGGCTTGCTACAACAATCAATATAATTCCGAGATAAAATCAAAATCCGGATTGACATTCAAACTCAGATTAGAACAAATTTAAAATATTTAAACAGATATCTTCTCTAACTTCGAGATTATGACCAACATTTAAATTTTGATCTTTAAATCTCAAGCTGAAAGTCAACATTAAGATTCAAATTCTAAGAAAAATCAATACCCAAGTTGGTTTCAAATTTAACATCCAAATTTAAAGTTTTGATTGAGTTTAAACACCGCATTAACATTAACTCGTGGTTTCAAATCAAAAATAGTGGTCGTCTGAATATTCCTGAATCTAAAAATTCCCTAATTTATAACAAAATCCTATGTCACAGCCAAATTTAAAACTGTTCAAAATTAGATTATCGATTGAAATATCAATAATTATATTAAAATTTTAAGTTGTAATTAAAATTTCGAGTTCAAATCAATTCAAAAAGATTCACACCAACGTTGAAATCAAGAATCAAATTGGATTAAAATCAATCTTCAATTTAAGGTTAAACTTTGGATTAGAATAATATGATCGATCGCATTGAAATTTAAGGCTATTGTTAAAGGTTCAAATTCAAATCAATTCAAAACATTCACATGAAAATTAAAATTAAGTAAGTTTGAATTCAAATTCAATCTTCAGATTTAAATTTAAATCCGGATCGACATCAGATTATGAACTGAAATAATATCAGGACACTTATTAGAACTGAAAGATATAATTAATACTTTTCATTCAAATCAGCTGAAAACAGTCACATGCAAATTGAAATTTGGATTCAAATTCAATCTTCAGATTTAAATTTAAATCCGGATCGACATCAGATAATGAACTGGAATAATATCAGGACACTTATTAGAATTGAAAGATATAATTAATACTTTTCATTCAAATCAGCTCAAAACAGTCACATGCAAATTAAAATTTGGATTCAAATTCAATCTTCAGATTTAAATTTAAATCCGGATCGACATCAGATTATGAACTGAAATAATATCAGGACACTTATTAGAATTGAAAGATATAATTAATACTTTTCGTTCAAGTCAGTTCAAAACAGTCACATGCAAGTTAAAATTTGGATTCAAATTCAATCTTCAGATTTAAATTTAAATCCGGATCGACGTCAGATTATGGATTGAAATAATATCAGAAAATGTATTAAATTTGAAAGATATAATTAAAACTTATCATTCAAATCAATTCAAATCAGGCACATCCAAGCTAAAATGTGGATTCAAATTCAATCTTCAGATTTAAATTAAAATCCCGATCGACATCAGATTGTGGATTAAAATAATATCCGCAAACGTATTAAAATTTAAAGTTGTAATTGAAACTTCTCATTCAAATCAATTCAAGACAGTCACATGCATATTAAAATCAACAATCAATTTGGATTCAATTTCAGTCTTCAGATTTAAATTTAAATCCGGATCGACATCAGACTATGGATTGAAAAAATATCAGCAAACGTATTAAAATTTAAAGTTGTAATTAAAACTTCTTATTCAAATCAATTCAAAACACTCACATGTAAGTTAAAATCAACAATCAATTTGGATTTAAATTCAAACTTAAGATTTAAATTTAAATCCGAATTGACTTCGGATTATGGATTTAAATAATATCAATAAACGTGTTACAATTTAAAGTTGTAATTAAAATGTCTCATTCAAATCAATTCAAAACAGCCACATGCAAATTCAAATCAAGAATCAATTTGGATTCAAATTCAATCTTCAGATTTAAATTTAAATCCGAATCGACTTCGGATTATGGATTTAAGTAATATCTGTAAACGTATTAAAATTTAACGTTGTAATTAAAACTTCTGATTCAAAACAGTCACATGCAAGTTCAAATCAACAATCAATTTGGACTCAAATTCAAACTTAAGATTTAAATTTAAATCCGAATCGACTTCGGATTATGGATTTAAATATCTGTAAACGTATTAAAATTTAACGTTGTAATTAAAACTTCTGATTCAAATCAATTCAAAACAGTCACATGCAAGTTCAAATCAACAATCAATTTGGATTCAAATTCAAACTTAAGATTTAAATGTAAATCCGAATCGACTTCGGATTATGGATTTAAGTAATATCTGTAAACGTATTAAAATTTAACGTTGTAATTAAAACTTCTGATTCAAAACAGTCACATGCAAGTTCAAATCAACAATCAATTTGGACTCAAATTCAAACTTAAGATTTAAATTTAAATCCGAATCGACTTCGGATTATGGATTTAAATATCTGTAAACGTATTAAAATTTAACGTTGTAATTAAAACTTCTGATTCAAATCAATTCAAAACAGTCACATGCAAGTTCAAATCAACAATCAATTTGGATTCAAATTCAAACTTAAGATTTAAATGTAAATCCGAATCGACTTCGGATTATGGATTTAAGTAATATCTGTAAACGTATTAAAATTTAACGTTGTAATTAAAACTTCTGATTCAAAACAGTCACATGCAAGTTCAAATCAACAATCAATTTGGACTCAAATTCAAACTTAAGATTTAAATTTAAATCCGAATCGACTTCGGATTATGGATTTAAATATCTGTAAACGTATTAAAATTTAACGTTGTAATTAAAACTTCTCATTCAAATCAATTCAAAACAGCCACATGCAAATTAAAATCAAGAATCAATTTGGATTCAAATTCAATCTTCAGATTTAAATTTAAATCCGAATCGACTTCGAATTATGGATTTAAGTAATATCTGTAAACGTATTAAAATTTAACGTTGTAATTAAAACTTCTCATTCAAATCAATTCAAAACAGTTACATGCAAGTTAAAATTTGGATTCAAATTCAATCTTCAGATTTAAATTTAAATCCGAATCGACTGCGGATTATGGATTAAAATAATATCAGCAAACGTATTAAAATTTAAAGTTGTAATTGAAACTTCTCATTCAAATCAATTCAAAACGGTCACATACAAGTTAAAATTTGGATTCAAATTCAATCTTCAGATTTAAATTTAAATCTGGATTGACATCAGATTATGGATTGAAAGAATATCTGTAAACGTATTAAAATTTAACGTTGTAATTAAAACTTCTCATTCAAATCAATTTAAAACAGTCACATGCAAGTTAAAATCAACAATCAATTTGGATTCAAATTCAAACTTAATATTTAAATTTAAATCCGAATTGACTTCGGATTATGGATTTAAATAATATCAATAAACGTATAACGTATCAATAAACGTGTTACAATTTAAAGTTGTAATTAATACTTCTCATTCAAATCAATTCAAAACAGCCACATGCAAATTAAAATCAAGAATCAATTTGGATTCAAATTCAATCTTCAGATTTAAATTTAAATCCGAATCGATTTTGGATTATGGATTTAAATAATATCAGTAAACGTATTAAAATTTAAAATAAAAATAATTGAAACTTCAAATTTAACTTTAAACTGTGGATTGGAATAATATGCGCGATCGCATTGATATTTAAGTTTATAATTAACTTCTCATTCAAGTCAAACCAAAACACTTACCTGAACGTTAAAATCCACAATCAATTTGGATTTAAAGATTAAATAAATTCAAACTTCAGATTTAAATTTAAATCTGGAATCGATTATGGATTGAAATAATATTAGCAATTGTATTGAAATTTTTGATTTACAAGATTGATTTTTTTGTTAATCAATTAAACATTACCGAACATTAATATTGGGATTCAATGTGAATCGGCAAGCAATTCGGATTGAAATTAACTATTCACATTTAAGTGACTTAAACTCAATAATAAAATAGCAAGTTGATTCGACTTAAAATTTTGAATTCAATTGTATTGGGTATTTGGATGGACTTCAATCCTGCAGCAGACTTTGGACGTTCGCATTAAATTTCTCTTTAAAGTTGAAAATTAAACAGAAAACAACAAAGGAGTGGCGGTATTTCTCATACGAATCCCTATTTTCCGAAACAATGATTTGGGAAACTTAAATTAGATATTGTTTAATGTAATGATTTACATTTTGGCAACTCTAAGTTAGATATTTTTATTTGGATGGGTTTCTTGAACCTTCAATTCTAATTTTAAAATTATAGAAATTTTTAGTTCAAGATCATGCTCAGAATTGGGGCTTCGTGTTTTTGTTGATTTTAAGTCTGTTCTGCTTTAAGTCAGCGAAATTCTTGTTAACTTTGGATTGAAAGCTAATTTCGTAATTTGCTCGAAACCCAACGGAAATTACAAGAGCAGGAACCTCTAAATATTAACCGTTACTCAATACAAAGAGTAGGCTTTAAATATCACTTCTGTTTGTAAACGAATTGAAACCTACGAGGCACCATTTTGGGCGCAAATGGACCAGGTAACGAAAGTTCTAGTAAATAACGAACGCAAACAATAAATTTGAACAACTTTAAAGCCATAAGCCGACCTTTACGAGCACCTACGTAACCGTACATAACGTATACTTATTCGATTTTTTGTTCGAATTTTATGGTCGGAATTAATATGTGGAAAAGCAATTAAATAGCTGGTGGTACCAGCAGCTGCAGCAAGAAATTCCTTCCTTGCATAGTTCGGGAGAGGATAAACGTTCAAACATTAAATTCGTTTTGCGTTTACAGGAAAATAAAACCGCAAAAATTACGCAACTTTTATGAATATATAATTTGTTAACAATTAAATAAATTAACGATAAGCGTTATATTTTGTTGGCGAAACTTTTTAACTCCTGGTTACTCTCGGGCTCGCATTAAGTTTAATTTTTTCTTTATTAGCCCACTTTATTAACACTTTGGACACTTACCTCCTCTTAGAATAATCTCGCTGGACAATTAGTGAGACGATAAAGCAGGAAGATTCGTGATAGCAAAACCGCACCACCGACCCCGCATTTTTGTCATAAAACCGCGATTCTTGGCCAAACTAAAAATAATTAAGCATAAATTAACATACGCTGTTAAATTAGAACTTAGGCACAACACGCACACACTCACATACATCTACACTACACAACTAAAATGTAAACAGAAAAATTAAAGTTGGCTTGGATTTCTAATCCACCCAATTGGACTCACTTAAATATTCCATCGCTCTTGGTTGACGATTGTTTTTATGTCTTGCTTTTATGTGACGTATGTGGAACATGTTCTATTATTTTGGTGTTTTTACAGAACTCCTCTTATTAGTTTACGCATTTTTATGAGCAGATGGCGCAGCAACATTACCTACTTGAAGCTAATAGATAGAACAAATTGTCGGGTGTTGAAGTAACCGCATTAACAATCTACTCTCCGTAAGAGGCGCTGCTATCGCTAAAAATTCAAAATTGTCATAAATTTATTTAATTTTCTCTTTAATTTAATATTAAAAAAGTTGTGGGGTTACTAAATACCCCAAATAGTGCAGGCAATACAAATAAGTGTATTTAATTAGTTATTACAGAGAATGAGGGCGTTTTACGGAATAAACAGTAAATAGCGTCACCTAGCGGAGAATATGTTTTTCTGCGTTTTATCAAACTAATTTTTCCCGCCTACTACTACTATGTTTATGGCGCTCTCTTTCGTCGAACGACGTAACAACTCAAACTAACGTCTAACCTCACTTTTTTCAAATATTTTATAGCAAAATCTACAAAATGGGCCGTAGGTATTTTTGTGATTATTGTGATAAGAGTTTCATAGACGATTTGGACGCTCGCAGGAAACACTTAACAAGTTCCCATCACATAAAATTACGCAAGCTTCACTACGAACAACACAGAGGTTAGATTTACATCGGATGTTATTATAAAAGTAAATTGAATTGAAGTATTTTAGATCCAAGAACCCTCTTAGCTGAGGAATCCGTGAAGACGATATGTCGAAGGTTTATCCAACACGGCGAGTGCCAGTTCGCTGGGAATTGCAAATACACCCACTACAGTCAAGAAGAACTTTGGCATTTAAAACAGCAAAGTAATACAATTACTAAGTGTCTTTTACTTCAAATGCATCTGAAAAACGTGTGTTTTAGTTGAAATAGATGATTATGAGAAGAAACGTAAAGCGCAAGAGGTTCCAGATATTCCCTCTTTAGATTCATGGCTTGAAAAGTACAATCAGAGGCACAACAAGGCTGATGAACAGGAGTCGGGTGATATTCATACTTCCTGGAGTTATCCGGAACATCTCGAATGTCGATCAGATCTACCCCCATCCTTGAAAAAATTCAAGCCAGAGGATTTTGAAGACGAAAGTTTTGATGAATGGGGCGTTTAGTTTAGAAATTTGTTAAAAGAAAACTATAATTATTTGAAATGTGATTTAAAGTTAATTATTTATAAGGAAATCTTCCTGATTTTTTTGATTGAACAAGATTTAAATTTCTACAACATGAGTGTGTTAGTTCTGTTTAAGTATACTTTTGATTTGTCATAGTATTATTATAATCAAAATCCCTATTACCGATTGGTCTAGGATATTATATTTACTTAACTACTTTGTCAGAATGTTTACTATAATCTAAATAAATTGAATTCTTATCTTAAACTGCTTGAATTTTACTGGTAATCATTTGTGTGCTGTTAATCTAACTCTGTCGGTTCTCCTCACTCGCGTTGTACACTGTACACAAATTTTCGCCACTCTTTACTCGCTTGGGCCATCGCTTTTGCTTCCTGCCGTGTTTTGTCCCTTGCCTCCAATATCATCTTGTCCCACATCTCCTGCGGTCTTCCTCTACTTCTTCTCCCTGTGGTCTTAGCCTCCCATATTTGTTTCACCATTCTTTTTTCTTCCATTCTCTGGATGCGTCCCCACCAGCTGAATTGTCGGTTTTCTATGAAATCTGTCACTGGGGCTATTTCGAGCTCGTCTCTGATTTGTACACTCCTTACCCTATATCTGAGTGTTACACCGTTGATTCTCCTCAAAAATTTCATTTCTACTGCTTCCACTTTTCTCTTCATCCTTTTTGACATTACCCAGGATTCGGATCCGTATGTCAATATCGGTCCGAATACTGTTTTAAATACGCCCAATTTTGTTTTTCGTGATGCTTCCCTCTTGCTTATAAAAGACTTGTTCATCGCTTGAAATAGTTTATTTGTTTTCTCCATTCTTTCTGTTATTTCCACTTCTTGTTTGCTTTGTTCGTCTATTGTCACTATCAGATAATTATATTTTTGTACTTGCTCTATGTGACTGCCATTTATTTTTATCTCTGTGTTATGCTCTTCTTTGCTTATCACCGGTATTTTTCTTTTCTCCGTGTTTAATTCCATCTTGTTTTCTATCAGTGTCTTATTCCATACGATTAGGTTTCTCTGTAAGTTTTCTTCACTTTCTGCTATAATTACCACGTCGTCTGCGAACGCGCACTCTGATATATATATTGGTTGCATGTTTCGATATCCTATAAACATTCTCTTTGATTCCAATTGGCATTCCTTTATTATTTCGTCCATAAAGAAATTAAATAGCGTTGGGCTCCTCACCCCTCCCTGTTTTAGTCCGTTCTTCGTAGTGAATTCCTTGGAGTTGTTGTTGTTGCTTATGACTTTATTTCTAGTATTGTTGTACAAGCTTTTACCTAATCACTCTGCATAGTTTTGGATTTACCCCCTTGTTCTTTAAGCTTTTCCATAGTTTTCTTCTTGGGACTTTTGTCAAACGCCTTTTTAAGATCTAGGAATGCTAATAATGTTCTTTTTGTTGTATTGTAATCTTTTAGCACTTATTTCCTTGATGGTAAATATGTGATCTTGCGCCCCCCTTCCTTTGCGGAAACTACTCTGCACCTCTTCCAATGTTCAGTCTGTTGTGTTTCTCAGTCTCGTTTCTAATATCCGCTCATATACTTTGAGTGGAGTACTTAACAACGTTATGCCTCCGTAGTTATCGCACTGTTTGTTGTCATCTTTTTTGTGTACGGGAACTATCTGTCCTATTTCTCCGTCTCGCAGTATTTTTCCTCTTTCTGTACTTTGTTGTATATTTCCAGCCATTTCTTTCCTTCCTCACCCATTTCCGGTGTGACCTTGTCGTAACCCGGGGCTTTCCCGTTCTTCATCTTTTTTATGGCCTCTTCCATCTCTTCTTTAGTAATCCTCTCTTCGTCTTCGTGTTGTTCATCTCTGATGTTTTGTTCTTCGTCTTCCATATTTGTACTGTCTTCTTCCTGACCTGCTTCCAGCAGTTCTTCAAAGTATTCCTTCCATCGGTCCATGGTTTCCGAGTTGGTCTTTGTTATCTCCCTTTGTTTGTTCTTTACTCTTGTAACTCATTTTGTTTTCCCTTTCCTTAGTGTTTTTAGTACTTTGTAGAAAAGTTTTTGGTTTTGTCTTCTATCTTCCCCCTCTTCCTTCCGAATTCTTGCAATGTGTCTGTTACCATATTCTTCACTTTTATTCTTTGTTCTTTATATCTATTATATTTGTTTTCTGTTCTGTTCGCCAAGTATTCTCTCCAAGTTTTTTTTTCTTTAGTTGTACCTGTATTTTTATTTCTTCGGTCCACCAACTCGTCTTTTTGTGTTGTTCGTTTCTTTGTTTACTAGTTCCACCTGGTTTTTTTGCTGCCTGTATAACTATTCCTTTGAGCTGCTGCCATGTTTGTTCCGCTGACATATGTTTTATGTTTGTCGTTTCCTCAGCTATTAATCTATCCACCATTTGTGCGTATTGTCGTGCCACATCTTTCTCTCAATTTGCATGTTCTTGTTATTTCTTGGTTTACGTTTAGTTATTCTTGATCTTCTATGTTCTCTGTCTTCGGACTTTTAATCTTTGTTCCTAGTAGGAAGTGATCGTTGTATAGTTCTGGCCCTCTTTTAACTCTCACATCTTTAACGAGCTTCATGTTTTACTTCTCTGCTAGCACGTAGTCTATTATAGATTTTTCCCTCGTCGTTGGTTTTTGTCTGGTGTATTTGTGGATATCTTTATGTTCGAAGAACATGTTTGTCACTGTAATGTTAGGTTTATATTTGACGCCAATTCATCTAGAGATTTTGAGTGGTAGCAAAGAGTATATATATATTATATACTCTTTGGTAGTAGAGTACTGTAAGCTGTCTGTTGACAAGCCAGGTTTTGCCGCTTATAATAAAGTTTTAGTTTCAAGCAAATAGTGTTGTTTATTACGAGTACAATAGAAACAATACAGTCACTATTAGGTTGTTTATTGTGCATAAGTCTATTAATCTATCCCCGTTATTATTTCTTATGTTTTCGTCGTGTTTGTCTATTATTTTCTCTGCCCCGTTTTTCCTTCTCCCTACTCTTCCATTGAAATCTCCTGCTATATATAGTTCTCCTTTGCTGCTGTCGTTGCTCTTCCTAAATATTCCCAGAATTTGTCCTTTTCTGCTTTTGTATCATCATCATTGGGTCCATACACCCCAATTACCGTTATTTTGTCTTCTTTACCAAGCGTAATATCTATTGTGAGTATTCTTTCCGACCAGCCCTTCCAGTTATCGACTTCATTTACTAAGTGTTTTTTCAAGCATGCATCCCACTCCTGCTGCTGCTCTTTCGTTTTCTGGTACTCCGCTGTAGTATATCACATTCCCGTCCTGCAGGTCTGTTTCTCATTTCCCTTTTTTCTTAGTCTCTAATAAGAGTAGTATTTCTAGTTTCGTCCGTTTAAATTCGTAGTTTATCTCTTGTTCTTTGTTTCTTCTTATACTTTTCGTATTCCATGTTCCTATTTTCCATATTTTGTTGCTCCGGCTTTTGAGTTTGTCTCTTTCCTCTTGCTTGTTGTGTTTTACATCTTGTTTGTGTTCATTGCCAGGTCCGTCATCGTCGTCCTCCAACTTATCTTTTCTTAGTCGTTTTTAGCGCAGTACGTGTTATTTTGCTCATCTGTTCTTCAAAACTATATCCTTCCGGAGATCTGTCTGCTACTTTTCTTTTTTGTGTGTTGCTTCCACTACTTACCTCCTTTTCTGGTTCATCCTCACTTTTTACTTCATTGGCCTTGTATGCTAGGTCGTTTACTAGTAGTGTATTGTATTTTATAAAAGCCTTGTGTCCCCTGTTACGCGCCTCTTTCATACATATGGTTTTAATGTTTTTCAGTCTTTCCGTACTTCCTTGCTGAACTCTTCGTCTATCCACATGTCCATACCTTTGAGTTTTCTCACGTTTTGTAGTATTGCATACTTCGTAGACTCTTTATTTAGCTTCACGAATATAGGTCTTATCTTGCTGTTTGTGTATCTCCCTATTCTTCTTATTTGGTCAATGTCCTCTTTCATATCTATGTTCGTGCCTGTTGGCATATATAAAACTGCATTTCTGCAGAGCTCAGATTGTAGTAGTAATGATTAAGTTGATTTGTTAAGTTGGATTCGCTGAAAATTGAAATATAAGCATGTAATTATAATGATTTGTGTTTAATTACGTAAATAAATGAAATACAAACCTACATGGTATTCTATTTTGGTAAACAGTAGTAAGATCTATTAGTAGTAGCTTTAGAACTACTTAATATGTATTCCAGCGTGCTTCTTGAACGTTGCGGAAGTAATTTGTTATAATTCCTTCGTTTTCGCACAACTCATTCCATTCGTTCATCTCGAAAAGTAGACATTGCATTTTGTTGCTTAGCCCACAAATTTTCACTACCGGTGACAAGGAAAACTGTGGGGCTAACCCAATACACGCACATTTTGTTCTTGACCGATTTAAAAAATATGTCTTTTGTCCAATTAGAGGCATATTATCTCTGCGTTCACTTACAGCTTGGCGTTTAGCTTGTTCGATAGCGGTTTGGATATTCATGTTTGTAACAGACTTGACTGAAACTGATCGCTATTCTATATACTCTGCTACATATAAATAGTGTAGTTGAAGAGGTGGGAGGTTTATAGTCGGTCAAGTGGCGGGGGGTGGGTCTAGAACTCTATTTTCAAGGTTTGACCATGACATTTGACCACGGTCTTCCTTTGAAGCAAGTTCAAACTCAGTCACGTTTAAATGTCATGGTCTGACGTTATTACAAATAGAAAGGAAAGCGCAGCTCGATAGTTTATATGGTCATTCTCGAGCTAACCGTTGAGGAGGAAACACTCATGAATGTTTTTTTCAGAGGAGTTAGGGGTCAGGTCAAAGGTTAATGACAGGTTAATGAACTGGGGTTAGGTCAAAGGTCAATGAACTGAGATCAGGTCAAAGGTCAATGAACTGGGGTCAATGGCAGGTCAGTGAACTGCAGATTCTGCAGATGGTTACTTCGTGAGCAAGAAAGGGATCCTAGTTTTATTGGGCATATCTTGTGGACTCATGAAGCTACGTTTACCACAAACGGAACATTTAATATCCATACCACGCACTAATGGACCTATGAAAACCCCCATGCACTGTACGAAACAAATCATCAAGTTCGGTTTAGCGTTAATGTGTGGGGTGGTATTATTGGTAATAGGCTTATAGGACCACACATTTTGCCTGATCGACTAAACGCGAATAATTTTGTGAAATTTTAAGACACCGATTTTAGGGATCTATTGGATGATGTACAATTAGATTTAAGAAGAAATATGTTTTTTTCAAATAGACGGGGTTACCACCACACTGGGGAATTCAAACACGAGAATGGTTAAATCATGAATTTCCAGAACGGTGGATTGGTCGTGGCAGTCACCTTAGCCACCAAGAAGCCCAGATTTAAGCAGTCTTGATTTTTTCTTGTAGGGAGCATTAAAATCATTTGTGGAAATTGATACTCGAGAGCAACTTCAGCAACGAATAAATGAAGCATTTACAATGATTCGACAAAACAATATGCTTCAAAATCTAGAAGGGAGCATAATACGTAGGTGTATGAAATGCATAGAAGTTGGGGGTAGCCACGTTGAGAAATTGTTGTAATTTACAAAATAAAAAACTTGAAACCCGAGTGGGTTTAATTTCACATTTTCATTACCGCTGCAAAGTGTGTAATAATGAAATGGAATTAGAAGGTCACAATGTCAATAGCGATGTTAATCAGTCCCTCATTTGGGGTATGGCAGCTGTTGGTGGCGGTTTTTCACAAGCCGAAGAAATATTTTCGGTTTTGGATATCCCAACAATGTAAAAAAAATGTACAAAAAAGGAGGGAAACCTGCATGGTAGATGGGAGAAACTTCTGTCTAATCAAATGTATGAAAATGCCATGGAAGAAAAAAGATTAGCTACAGAAGAAGGTCGTGTGGAACAAGGAATTCCCTACATTACTGTTATTGTGGATGGGGGGTGGGCAAAACGTTCTTACGCCCGTAGCTATTATTCTTTATCTGGGGTGTCGTGTATAAAACAATTGATATACTTAGGTATGAAAAATAAGTTTTGTTAAGTGTGCGCTACAAGTAAAAACTGCTATGGATCAGACAATTATTTTTAAGGGATTCAATAAAAGATAGAAGCCTACGGGATAAGGTATAAATATGTGGTAGGGGATGGAGATTCGAGCGTATACACTATAATATTAGAAAACGTATCATATGGATGCTATGTGCTGAAGTTGGAGTCCACAAATCATGTTACGAGGGCATTCACTTCTAACCGATACAAACTAGTGAAAAATACACATTACGAGTTACAGCCAGAAACGTAATTAAGTTAAAAATTTCAAACTTCAGTTCAGTACAGGTGATTTGATTAATTTGAGGTTGGACTTAAAAAATTCGGTAAATCACATTTTCGGAAATCAGCTAAACTGTAGAAAAGAAGTGTGCAGCAAACAGAACACTCCGGAACAAAATTATCTTGCATTATCGGAATCAGCAAAAATATTTAGCGAAATTATTAAAATATGCGACAATGTTGTCAGAAAGACAGACAGGGTAAGTCATAATGTAATAACTAACTACGCTGAGCACTACATGTCAGTTATAACAAAATTCACAGGAGGAAAAAGGACAAGTTTGGTGCAACGGGCAAAGTCCGAACCTGACCTAACCTAACCTAACCTAACGTAACCTAACCTAACCTAACCTAACCTAACCTAACCTAATCTAATCTAACCTAATCTAATCTAACCTAACTTAACCTAACCTTACCTAACCAAGCGACAGCGGGTAAAACGCGGTTTACTCGGGTAATTCGGACTTTACCCATGTCTCGTGGGTAGAACGCAGTTTACCCGGGTAATCCTAGGTTTAGCCGATAATCTAACTTTACCCGTAGCATATATAACACTCGGTGTGTTGGAGCAGGCTTGGCTTATAATTCCGGCATTTCCTTCCACACTCTTTCAACCTCTAAAAATAAGTATTTTTTAAGTAGATTCTGTGCAAGACGACTAAAGAAGAAGATGTAGACCAAGAAAAGCAATAAAACGAAAACACGAAATGTTCAGCAAGAAGATATGGATTATGGTGATAAAGCTGCTCAGCCGGATCTAGATCCCGCAGAATTTGAAACTTCCAAAAATCATATTATGTTGGAATTAACTAACATAAATATAACTGAACTAGAAAAAGAAACAATTGGCCAAAGGGAGAATATAAATTTGGTATCAAGCCAGAAGAAATCGGTTAACGGCTTTTTCCTTCGGAAAAATTTGTTCGCGCCGAAATTCTACACATCCCCGTAAGCTATTAAGACAATTGTTTTACAAGAATTCTGATCTGAAAACAGAAGCAATACATACGGCATCGAAAACGAAAAAAATGTTAGAAAAAAATTTGAAGATAAATTGTACACTACTGTTAAGGAATGTGGGTTATTTGTTTATAAAGATTACCCGTTTCTAGGGGTGAGCCCAGGAGATAATAGACTGATAGAAGTAAAATGTTTGTATTCAATTAAAAATAAAAAAAATCAAATCAGAGTTGCAGAAATGGGTAATAAGTTATGGATCAAGCAAAATCCAAGTGGTGATCCGTTTATCAAAGAAAACCACAATTATTATTACCAGATACAAGGCCAATTAAACATATGCAACCCTGATTACTGCTGTTTAATTTTATATACAGATATAGACATGGAAATACTAGAAATTCGAAGAGATTCAAGCTTTTGGCACCGAACAATGTTATGAAAACATAACATTTTGAGAAGAATACGTTTTGCCAGAATTAGGAAATCCTCGAATTTCTAGGGATTGAAAACTAGAGCTAATGATTCTAACCCAACAAATTACCTTAAAACTTGTTTTGTTCATTTTAAAATTTGCCGCTTTATATGAATTAATTTCTTAATTTGTTTGCCGCTTTGTCAGAATTAATAACGTTATTTTAATTGGAGTCTTATTTTGGGTTACCGTTTCGCTATGTTGCGCTTTTGTAAGATTGAGCGTTGTTAACAGTTTTGTTAGTATTTTTTTCCTTTCAGAAATAATTTATGATCAAATTAGTCCCAGAATTGTTCAAGGGTTTTTCTTTGTAAGTTATATTTTCGCCGATCAGACGGGATGATTTCTAGGGATTTCTTTGTTAAACAGTGCTAGCATTTAGGAATTGTTTTTCGTCTTCTCTCGAAGGTCACACGTGTTAATTTTCCTTCTAGAACGCAAATTAGGCTTAGGTGGTGCTTTTTTGGAATCGCGGGGAAAAGCAGTCAGTGGGCAACAAGCTTGGGTCCGAGACGAACGTTCATGTAGAGCGGGTTTTTTTTTCGCGGCACCTGTTAAATTAAGTATCGTACCGAATATTGCTTTAGGCAGTTAGTATCATTTCGACAAAGTCAAGTCGGATCTATATCAGTTTTAACAGTGTAGCCTGGTTACGAACAATCAAGTGTGATTGTTTTTTCTTCGATTCATTCGGATTAAAGCGTTTGAACCCGTGAAAAGATGATTGTTGGGTCTGTTGGTGTTACAAGCGTTTGAAATTCCTGTTGCCCTCAACGTCGACTTTCCCCGTTGGAAATAATTCAACTGATCCTGTTGGGAATAATCTGCTTCCCCAGGAACCTAACAACGTTTCGTCCCCTTGGTTTCCTGAGGCCGTCTACTTTTTTTCCCGGACCGGGAAAAAATACCACCTTTCTCGACTGGACCTGCATCTGGAAATCAACCCCCCGGAATTGTGCCTGCCTCCGCCGGAATTCAAGGTAAAGAAGCTAGTTTTCTGTGTTGCGCAATTAAGAACCTTTCTTTTCGCGCCAGCTTGCAAAATTTAAGTGTTTGAACCTCTTTTTGTGATAAATAAGAAGCGGCCTTCAGCCGCCGATCGGCATTTTCTTTTTTTGTGCTGCTGTAAAATTAGTAACTATAAATATTGTGTGATTCCTGTAAACTCGACGCCACTGACCACGCAGAGCTATTGAAAGATTTTAAATACCGTTGGCCATGGGCGGCGAGTTCCCCCTTTCCCGAACGTTTAAAGTACTCAGTTGTAATCTAGAATTATAAAATCACTTTTGCCTTACATTTTCGTTGTACTGTTGTTTCCATTAATTTGATTATATGCGTTTCGAAATATTATATCTTTTATTATTGCATTTTGTATTTGTGTGCATGAATTTTGCAAGCTTAAATATATTGCTATGATATTTAATCTATACTAATGTTAGTATAATAAATAATGACTTAAACTAAGTTAGTCTTATAATATAACTATGATAACATGAGATTTTTGGCTTCATAATGTTGTACGAATATTAAAAAGGATATTATTTTCATATAGGAGGATGTTTGTACCTGAAATTGTTAATAATTAGTTTGTTTATAATGTAAGGAAGACTGTTTATAAGATCATATTGACAAATATTGACTAATGTATACTTGATAGGATAATAAGGTTGCAGCTGATGTTCGGAAATGCTTCGTTCCGGCATCATAAATGTTAAAAGTGTTCTTGAGAGGAGATACTTTTTAGTGAGTGAAGTTGTGACATCGTAGTGCGATGCAGGAAGTTGTTTTGGTTGTTTAGGGGTGTGAAGGAGCCCTGAAACTTAAAATCTTTTATTATTGTGAATTTATATTTTGTAACGATGGGTATTACTACATTTATTTATGTTTAATTTTTATATTATGGTTATATTTATATTATATTGTATGTAAAGAGAAGTGGAGAAGAAGTTGATGTAGTTATTTTGAACTTTTTTATTGTTTATAGTAAAAATTGTTGTATTAATTTGATTTGAAGGTTATATTTCATTAATTGGTTATTTTTCTATGTTTGATGAATGAACAGGATAAATAATTTGGTTCTACATGTTTATTAATACCTATTTGTTCTTAATGTTTATAACAATTTTGAAGCGTTTTGATAAAATTTTATGTAAAATTCAATTTTAAAGCACATGTTAATTTTTTATTACAAATTTAATTGTATTTGGTGTTAATAGATGCGTAATTTTATCAGAATTATTATTCTGAAGTTTATTTTGTCAAATGTTGAATATTAACATTGTTATTAATGATAAATGTATCTAATTTGACTGGACCATCTTAAGGGGAAAATTGCGCTCGAGTTCCAAATTTGACGAATTTTGGTATTTGGTCTGTGTTAGTTGCTTGATGTAAAAGCACGTATATTGTATTCACTCCGTTATTAATTATTAATTGTGTTTAAGAGCCAATATTCAAAATTATGGGCGGTGCCCAAAGTTGTTGACTTTAATTATAAAAGGTTATGTAGTTACATTGCCAATTTAATTTATATAAAAGTTATTTAAAAAGTGTTTATGTTAATTTAAAAGCAGAATAATAAAAATTTAGTTCTTCAACAAATTAATAAAAGTGTTCTTTATTTTAAATAATTCAACTTACCTGAAGTGAACAGTCAACGGTGTTTTCATTTTCGAATTTAGGGAATATAAGTTATATAAGCCTGTTAAATGTAAAATGCGATTATTAATGAATTTAAAGAAGGAAGTTACTTACCATTTATTGAATATTTATTGAGTTTTACTGCAACTGTGGGCGATTTACTAACAAGCGAGGTCATCATGAAGTCAGCGAGATTCGACAAATGACACTATTATGGTCAAATTGGCGGGAGAATGTGTCAACGGTGCAACATTCGACAAGGCAGATATACAATGCGCTACATCAACATTGGAATATACACCCGGAGTCAACATTTATAAGGAAATACAGATAAGTATTATTTAAATTTATTGTATAGGTGTTGAATTTATTATTGTGTTTTGTAACTGTCAATTAAGCGAGGCCACGAATTTAAGAACCCTGTGATTTTTAAATTGTTTGTATGCTATAATGTTTAAATCATTTTATGGGCGTAACCAACATTAAAAATTTTATTTAAGCTAGCCGAGGTATATTTATCAAAATTACATTTGATTATATTATTATTATAATTATTTATTAGGAGTACACACAGCATTCTTATGACGCAAGCCAACGTGGGGCTTTTATAATTTATTCATGTATGAAAGTTGGTATTCAATAATTGTTTATATTTTTATACGTCAACTTTCACCGCATATATATATAGGAGGAGGCACAATAAAGGTGAGTTCCATTCTCGTAAGCTGTTCGCTTCTCGGCCTTCTACGAGGACCTACAGTCAGCTGGATTTGGAAGGTGGCGCCCACAAATTTTGACTCGCCCTGTACACAACTAAAGATTTTCTCTCATAAGCAATTTTCACGAATTCCCCCTACTCCTCTGAGCTAAGCTGTAGGCCGGTTTCCATCTATCTGGTTACGGGTCGTCGGAAAAGCTCGATTACAAACTAGATGAAATGTTTTACATATTTTAGTTGAATTATATTAGTTAGTAGTATTTTAGTATCTACCAGTACAATATTATAATTATTATTATGTAATAATAGAATTAGAATTATACGTAGAATTGTTATTTGTAAAGCAGTGTTATACATGTATAAAATATTAATGTAATAGTTGATTATATTACGTTCTTTGATGAAATTACACCTTTACATAGTAATAACAGTCTTATTAGGTAATAGAAATTTCAAACTTGCACCAGCAAATTTCTTCCAACCTCCATAAACCTGGATTACTAAAGTATTAGTGTTGTAGTAACAGCAGGGGACAATACATCATTGCCTTCAACTTTTACCTCTTTTACGTCACTTATTCCTTCTCACTGTAGTGACGGTCCTCGTTTTATTAACATAACGTAGTAATTTCTTTTGTAATTTTATATTATATATATATATATATATTTTATAAAATTTCAAAATGTATT
>JABXWE010050006.1:0-21866 GCA_014611495.1 Limonius californicus
TAAGTTAATAAAATTTAGCTTACATAAGAATATACACAAACACAACAAGAAATAATAATTATATTATACCCATCATTGCTTTTGGCCAAACAAATTATAAGTAGTTCTTATTAGTTTAGCCAATTTTTAAACGTTTTTTGCTCAGTTCCGTGGAAAATGCCAACAATTTAAAAAAAATAAATAAATCTTATAACCAGTTACCTAAAATTAGGAAAAATTAAAAGCAATCTTCCTAAATTTTACAACTAAAAAAATCGTTACTTGATTGTATTTTGAAAATTTTTAAAATTTTGTCTACACAACAGTATAAACAAGTACAACAAGGAATGATAATTGTATTATACCGATCATTGCTTTTGGCTATTAGTCATTATTAATTTGGCCAATAATTAAACATATTTTTTTAATTTTATGGAAAATATCAGTAGTACCAAAGAATATTGATAGGGATCCTTATCTATATTCTTTGTTAGTACTGAAAAAGCAAAAAAAATACATAACCGTTTTCCATAAAATTAAGAAAATCTTAACACAATTATAGCGGATACCCATGATTTTAATAGCTAAAAGAATCATTATTTGTTCGTATTTTACGTTTAAGTTTTTAAAATTTTGTCTACACAACATTATAATTAGTTACAAGAAATTATAATTATATTATACCGATCATTGCTTTGAGCTAGTAAAACCATTGGTTATCATTATTAATTTGGCCAATTTTTCAACACCGTTGCTTGCTTCTATGGCAAATGCCTATAATATTTGGAAAAGTAATAAATCCCATAACCATTTTCCATAAAATTTAGAAAAATTTACAGCGGCTCCTCGTGATTTTGACAACTAAAAAGTGACCCCTTGTTTGTGTTATCCAATTTTTACGACTTTGTCTACATAATAACATAAACAAATATAAACGCAAATAGTAATTACACTATAACAATGATTGTTTTTTACGATTACACTATTAAATTGTTTGTTCTTAATTTTATGGGAACTAGTTGTAATGTTAGAAAAAGTAAATCATGGTTTTATTGCAGTTTCTCAAGCGAAATAAATTATCTATGCTGCATTTTACTCTAAAATAATTAGGGAAAGCAATATTTACCAGTTTGATTTTCCATGTCAAAGTCCTGTCACAGATCTAAACCAATACAGTGTAGGTATATTTAACAGAAAACTTTCCTAGAAACAAGTTGAAAATAAATTACATATGATTCATTCATTAAATGGCCTTCTGTATGTTACCTTCTTATCAGAAAAAAAACCTCTTCCTTATCCTGTTATAGTTTACATATCATTACATATCTTAACTTTTTAAAGCGGAAATTTCCTTTACATATTTTAATTATGGGTTCATGTTTTCAACATCTCCGTTTTGCTAATTATTATTTTTAATTAGTTCTTTCCTGGGCTTACAACTTATAACTTTTTTTCTTGATTTCTCCGCTTTTTGTATTCCCAATAAGTTTTATTAATTGAAATTTCACGTCGTATACATAAAATGGGTTTACACAGCACACGCACACAGTGTGTCGAATTTCTAGACGTGGCTGTTATTAGCCATCTCAAACTGCGGAAGTCGAGTTATGTTTAGCCCGAGCAGGAATATTTGCAATTTGCAGAGCGAAGGTTTTTAGGTCTCCATACTTCGCACATTTGTGGGTTTGCGGGAGTGAAAATGTGAAATTTTATACCACCTATGACGAATGTGTTGAAATTTTATACTAACGACGTGAACTTCTTTGTCCTTTATACTTTTTTTTTGGCAAACTAAAAACATAAATTTAGTTAAGAAGGGATCAAGAGTTAGGAAAAAAGTTACATGTGTTATTTTTGCGGTTTAATTCACAAGCTTTTTGCTATCTTGCTGTTTACGAAACTTTATTTTTATTTTGTTTTTGTACATCTTCGTTTGAATATGTGTCAGCATCAGCTGTCTAACAGTATAAGCATCTGTTGCAAATCGAGATATTTTTTGTTCGATTTGTATATTTGTATAAAGGCGTGTTCAATAATTTAACTATTACAAAAACCGATAGTAATGATTTTTTGCTGTTTTGTATTTTCTTATGAATGATTTAGAAAGTTGTGGTATATTTAAGTGTACTGAAGTAATCTATCTACAAGGAATACGAACCTAAATTCACACACGCAGTTGCAAATAGCTGTCCCTTATCAAAATATTGGTGAACGCAGTAGATACATAACCTCAAATCCAATATCACAAACAAGAAAGAACGTCCATTCTACCGCTATAGTAGTTTGTTTTATTACTGTTTTGTTATTTGCGTTTATTTAATTTGTGCTGTTTTTTGTACAAAATCAGAAGCTTTTAATTTAATTTAATACTTTGCATGGCGCGCGACGGTGGTGTTGCCACAATGTTGATTTTTACCTTGAAGTAGCCGCTACTGGTTCAAATTTTTCAACGGCTCCTAAATTAAAAATGGTAGTAAAATTGTCACTTATTTAGATGAAAATAGTAACAATATCATAAATTTACTATATTATCAAATTCAATAAAAACTACAAATGTATCTAAAATACATTTAAAGTTATATTAAATCGTGAAATTTCAAGCTTCCGTGGTTTGTGTCTAATGAAGTAATTTATTCGGACTTGGACCGCATCGTCATAGAATTGATGAAGGCTGCCGTTGTGCTAACCGTTACAGGTAGCACTATTATTACGTTTTGATGATGCTACCTGCAACGGTTAGCAAAACGCCAGTCTTAATCAATTCTACGTCGACAAGATTTAAAGCTGAAGAAATAACTTATCAACCTGTTATTACAATTAGTGGGACATTAAAAGCAACATTGATACAGGCTAACAAAATTAAGATTTTTGTTCATTATTTTTGTGTTATGAAATTACTGTTATAAATATATACTGTAATATGATTTTTACAAGTATCATATACAGGGTGTATCAGAAATAGGTACAAATATTTAAACCAGTAATAGATTGGTTCAAGTAGAATTCAATGGTACTATTCATTTTTCAAAAATTATTAAGTTTATTTTTTTGAATTAAGAAAAATAAAATTTTGTTTGAGAACTGCTGATGATACGTAGAAAATGAATTTAAGCTGTAGAAGGTTATTACCTAATTGTAAAGTAAATCCAAAGTGGCAAACACGTAAAAACTTGTCTGGCTTGTGATAACAACAACAGACTGAATAGAAATTACTGACCTACCTAATAGTATTGGTTTGTGGCAGGTGATAAGAAATTTTTTTGCACTTCTATCTTACTCTCCTTTGCATAATATATCTTTCAACTCAAATTTTTGTTATTGTCCTTGGGTACTCAACAATTGTGGGTCAAATTTTCAATTATTATTTTCTCATATCTTAAGGGTCCCATTACCAAAGAAATGTTTTTTCTAGTTTGTATATAATATATAATATTGTAATTTACCATCGCATTTAATATTTGTACCTATTTCTGATACACCCCGTATGTATTTTTAAATCTGAAATTTCAGCAAGTCGGCGCTAATACAATGAAAACTTTGGATGATCACCTTTTCATGAAACATTTAATGTAGATTTGGTAAATGCAAACAGGATTTTGAAAGGCGCTAGAAACGCATCAAATATTAAATTCGTTGTCAATGCTACTGGAATGTCATATTTAAATAACTGCAATTTTGAAAGAAGCTTAATCTTAAGTAATACTTTGAAATTGATATTTAGCTTCCCTCTAGTCTTTACCTGGATGGTTAAATTGTTCCCAATTGAATTGCTCTATTTGTTGCACCTTGCAAGCCGCCGCGTGCGATCGGGCGTTACCGTCCAAAAGCACGAATCCAGAGGTCGGCAAACCTCGCCTATTGTTCTGAATTGCCCTTCTCAACTGCCTTAAGATCCCACCATTTAACTCTGGATTCATTCCAGAAATCAACCAATAATACGCCAGTAGCCATAACCTTTCGGTTCTCATTGTTGCTTGATTTCAACATTTGTGTCGGAAATCCACATCTCGTCGCCAGTTACAATGTGATTCAGATACTCATCGCCATCCGTTTCGTAGTGATACAGGAATGTCCGTGAAGATGCCATTCGCTGGTTTTTGTGAACATCAATCAATATTTTTGGCAACCACCTTGCACGAAGTTCGTGATAAGTTCATACAATACCGTACGTGAAATTTGAGGAAAATTTGCGACCATTTTCAATATATCGAAAAGCCGATCTTTGCGAATTGTCATTGAAAAAATGGCTTCTCCCACTTCGTTCCTCATCGTGCACATTTGTTCGGCCGTCTGACCTTTCCTTTACTCATGATGAACCTCGCATATTTGACAGTAAATTTCGACGGCGTTTAAGTTGTCTGAATGAAAAAAACGAATCGCACTTCACTTAGCGGGAGTTTCAATAGTAGTGTTCATTTTAGCGCTTTCTTATGTAACTGAATACTACGATAGAAACGCAGTGACGTGTGGTTAGCTCATCAACCACTAAAGCACCACCGTCATACACCAAATTGGCTACGCCCCATTTGGCGAGAATATTTATACGGCCCTTCGTTTCCGAATAAGCCTCGTACAATGGAAAAAAATGTAATTTTGAAATCTATCCTTGTATCTTCTAGTTTCTACAATCCGAGAAAAAACATCGTAAGTGTTACTGTATATTATTACAGCATAATAACTTTTAAGTTTTAATTAAACCAATTAATAAATATTTTCTTAGCGCCGAACGGAATTTAATACACTTTCTTTGTCGGCATAAAAACGCTCTCTTTTAAAAGAAACTAAATTGCTGTAATTGGTTTAGCATCCAGTGATGTTATTAAGAATCGCGTGAGCTTGTCAACTATTAAATTTCATGTAATTATCGATAAATTGCTTGCTGTGGGACTTCTGGATTTATCGCTTCATAAAAGAAATTAAAAATAAATTACTGGACATGAGTGACATCAGAAACTTTATATTCCTGGCTAGCAATAAATACTAGCAGATCGGGTATGAAAGCAGCATATGGAAAACGAGAACAAAGAGATATTGATTACGAGTATGTACATTTTGAAGATAGCGATAACATAGTTAATTATAATTATGCTAAACTTTTTATTAAACACGATGAAAACAATATTGCAATATAATATCTTGCATGTTCGGTTCATTGTTTTTTATCTGTGTCGCCCGTACGTATCATAATTTTGTAATTGTGCCCCAGTTTTGCGGATTATCACGCCTGTACGTGATGCACTGGTGGATGTAAATCTGATTTTGTGTTATTGCACTTCCAGTTATTAGTATTCCGCTGTATATTTCGAATGTCGTAATATGGTAAAACGCGTTTTGAATGTTTCATATCACCTTCCACGAGAATACCTTTTTATAGCCGTTGCTCCAAATGAGTAACGTTGAAGTTTACTTGCGCTTCCAGTTTTATCATCACCTTTTCTTCACTTTTTCCCATAACTGGAGATAAAATGATCTCATCATTAAAATTCTTTTTGTATAAACTAATTTAAAAGCAAGAAATGTGTCTTGAAGGCTATATCAGACCGTTATGGGTTTTTATAAAGTATTACTTAGACCTACATTTATTTGAAGCGCCTTTTTCGGGCACATAAAATATTGAAATATTCAGTTACTGCTGGCTACCAAAAATATCACCAATTACTTTTTATATCTTTATTATGATTATCTTAAATTCTCAAACAACTCTAGGTGGTCCAAAACCGTTCTAATTTCCTTCCTACCGAACCAACGGGTTTTTGATTCTAATGAGGTTCGTCAGATGGTGTAATCAGTGTGTCAAATTTAGCATTATTTACTAAATCCAAAGAAATACTGGAAGTTGATTGTACTGTGTTTTTAAAGTATTTCTGAGACGTTTGCAGAAATTCTAATGTATAGAGATCGTATATAAATTTATTTGTGTACGTTAGTTCTCAATACTTACGAAATTACGTATATCTTGTTTAAGAATCGATTTTTAGCATTCTACTATTCTTTATTCAGCCACAAAATTATTATTAAGAATCCATGAAGTTTGACAATTTAATTCCGCGACGGATACAATAAAAGGAATTACAATCTAAATAAAAAGTAAGTAATCTACCTCCAAGTTAGTGCAGAATGGGTAGGTGCATTGTCATGCAATTTTCTCGAAACTGCAGTCGCACTCAAGAATTGCAGTGCAATAATCTCTTTCTCACTTCAATGTAGTTTACTGTTTGTCCTTCAGACACAAATACTTTATAGATGACACCCTGTTCATCGGCAAGCTTGTTTTCATCTAGAATTTTGCAAACGAAACCTTCTGGGTTTTGGTGATGATCTAATGATCTTCCAATGCACCGCATACTCTGTAATTTCGTCGCAGGATTGTAATGAAACACCCGTTGTAGCAATAGTGACAATGCAATTAGTCTGTGCACGATGCAACTGTTCTTTGTTTTTCCACATCCGTACTAGTGTGCGGGACGAACTTTGCATATATGTTCCTCTTTTCCAATCCTCATGTAGAATTCTTTCGTTCGGCGATCTTTTGCTACAACTTTTTGAAGTTTTGGTACCGATTCTGTATTTCTAGAGATGAGCGGACTCTCACTTCTAGCGCCATTTTGAATATCCTCGCGTCTATATTTTAAACATTAAAATCATAAAATCACATTAATACGGCATAAGGTGGTATCACTGTACATAGTTCCAATATTTCATATGTTTCTCTTGGGGTTTTTTAATTAACAGCAAATTTTAATATTCACTCGTTGTTCCATGATGACCGACAGAAACAAGATGTACGCGCCAGCGTCCTGCGTAAAATTTACTAGCCCTTTATTGATAGAACTGAACTATTATGTGCTGCTTTAATGTTGCGTGATTTCAACGTTGTAGCCTCAGTACTTTGTACAACTTAATCAGACTCTTCTAGGCGTTGCAGAAACACATCCCATGTGGTACACTTCAACAGTGTTCAACAAAGCAACCGGGATTTCACGTTTTCCATCAAATAATTAAAAAGTAAAGCTTCTTAATTCAATATTTTGAATAAAATTCTAACTTATCCTTTTTCGCAAGGCAATGGCAAACCAGCGAGGTATTCTGCCTAGTAAATATGTACTCTCTGGAGTAGAAGTATTTACACTTCCCGTGGTTCACAGCCTACATTAAGCTGTAGGTCCTGTATGTCTGTGGCACTTTAAACGCTCGACACAGGCATAGGAGCGAAGATCGCTATGCCTCGTCAGAGATACAGCACTCGAAGAAACGTTTATCCTTATGCTGAAATAATAAATACAGAAATCAAAATTAGCATATGGAGTCCCTATCCTAATGTTTCAGATTTTACATCTTGATATTTAAAGCGTTTGTATTTGAGTAGGGAAGGGTCTTTGATAAGTTGCTCTATACTGGACGCAATGTAATTTTATTAAAATAAAAGTTATCAGCAACTAATTACAGTCATGTAATTTTTGTTTCCTAAACAACATTAATTTTTTTAAATGCATCTTATAGTCGCAACGAATTTTTATTCTCCTAGCTCTCATTGATTTCCTTTACCGTTCCGGTATTCCAGGTATTTCGAAGACTATCTTTCTTCAGCCACTTTTGCTTAAGTTTAATTCAAAAAGTGGTGCACATTTTGAAATGAGATTGAAAGACACATATCGGCAGAGGAGGCCCTGTTTTGTATTAAGTAGCAGCTGTTCTTAATAATTCCAACCATTCTAGAAGATTTTGAAAACCTTTATTCCTCGGGAATTTAATTACGTATGCGAAAAGCGCGTCAATTTCGAAAACTCGTTTTGCGTTTCCTGTAGCTTTAACATTTGTATAGGAGTCCTAAAAATACAGTGTGCTATATCTTCCAAATATTTTAATGCCATTTAAGATTTAAAGACTTCCAATTATTTCAAACGTATTCAAGCATTGTAGTGAAGCGCGCTAGCGATAACCAGTTACTTTGTAAAATAGTAAAATATAGAAAAAAATTATATAAAATATTATTTCCTGTAGAAGTACCTTACTTAATAAAGCTGCAAAGTATTATATACATTTACAGATAGTATTTAGCTTAGAAAGTTGCCAACAGTAGGGAATACAAACAAAAATGCAAAGACACTAGTAATAAAATTTAATTCTGTACATCCTGTATTGGGATCCTCAAATGTTCAATTTTGTCATGGCGTTTAGTGTGTTACGCAACTATAAAGAAGCAAATTGTTCTTCATTTAATTTTGTAAATACGCGGGTAAAAGTTGTTTAGTTGATTTTGTTATTGGCATGATAGGATCATGAAGTACCGCAAACAATAAGTGTTTCAAGGGGCACTACGATATAGACATACATCTAGCCAGTTTAGCTACTTTCATATCATTTTAATGAAAGCCTACCTTCAGCTGTATTATATACAGGGTGTCCCAAAACTCCTGGGACATAGAGCTACCACGTATTCTAGAGGTCAAAAGAAGTCGATTGGACCCAACTTTGTCATATACCAAAATGTACCGTTTGCCCGTGAGAGGAGTTCGAAGTTTACCTAAAAAATCACATTTTTATATGCTGTTCAGAAACGTGTGAACCAATTTTAATGAAATTTGGTACCTGGGCACTTCAAAGGAAGGCACTACTTTCAGTAACGAAAGAAACCCAAAGAAAATTGGAGAAGGGTTAAAACCACCCTCACCCTCTGATAAATTTGTTCAGAATTTTTTTAAGGATGATGGTACGATTCTATGTTTTTTTTAAGGTGAAGACTTATTCATTAGCTTCATTTTTTGACTCTTGTAAAAACTCCGTAATTCGTATAGTTTCGACGAAAAAAAATGTTTACTCAAACACTGATAACCGATATTATTATTGCAGGTTTAATTGTATTACAAAATTTAGTTGGCCGTAGACACAAAAATAAAATTTTTTTACAACAAATGTTCAATGTGACCTCCACCTTCATTGATGCAGAGGTCAACACGACGTAAAAAATTGAAATACACCCTTCTTAAAACATCGTCGTTTTCTCGTAGTGCGTTTACACCATTTTGAGTTCTGTCCCACAGTTGTTCAGCATTATTAATTTGTACTTCGTATACTTTTGTTTTTAACGCTCCCCATATGAAGAAGTCACAAGGATTTAAATGGGTGCTTCTTGTCCCCTACCAATCCATCTACCAGCAAATTGTTCACTTAGATATTCTCTTACGGCACGTGCAAAATGAGATGGTGCACCGTCGTGCATGAAAAACATGTTTTGACGCAAATTAAGGGGCAAGTCTTCTAATAACTCTGGCAAAGTTTCTTGGAGAAAAAGTAGGTAACTAACGCCATCCAGACGATCAGGCAATCGGAACGGTCCAACCAAAAAATTGTCGATAATTCCGACCCAGACATTAATTTTAAATTCTCGTTGATAATGTCTAGCTTTAACAGCATGTGGATTTTCATCTGCATAAATATGTTCATTGTGTAGGTTTGTCATGCCACGACGCGTAAAACAAGACTCATCAGTAAACAAGATATTAGTGTGGAATCCATCGTCGACTACTCTGCGCTCCCGAATAATTTCTGCAAAATTTAAACGTGATTCGTGGTCAAGTTGCAATAATTCTTGAACTGGCTGGATGTGAAAAGGACGAATTAATTGATCGGCAAGGATCCGACTTACAGTGCTTTTTGGAATGCCAGTTTCACGTTGCAATATTCTGGTACTGATCTCAGGATTGTTATCAATCCTTTGAAGAACTGCTTCTTCCACGGGGATCTTTGCCCGGCAGCCTAGCACCGCGGCTGGCATCGGACCGCGTTCCGCAAAAAAAGTTTCAAAGTCGCTACAAATAGGCTTATTAAGTTTATTTGGTGAATATGCATGGTTCATACCCGCTCTTAGTTCGCACTTTTGAAAACAAAACAAGGAAAAACAAGTTGTTTGCATCAGATTGGATCAGATTATGTGTTAAGCGGTTTACATCATCGGGTAAATTCTACTAGAATTCCGTCGTGAACGGTGCCAGCGGCAAGCACACTTCCCGACGCGGTACCTGCGTGGAGCTAAAAATAGATTGCAATACAGTCCACCCCAAAAGTTCCGGTGCATATTTCAAATAGACTAAAAAAACAAAACAATTGTGGGGGCAATCCATAGAGTGCAAGTGCGCGTATATCCACCGGAGAACGGAAGAGAGAGGACCACTGTCGCCTCTACAGGGTGTTCCATCAGGAGGGGACGGACCAGCGCTCGACACCGACCAAAATAACATCGAGGGCGCATTAAAAGCTAAGTGTCTCAGGCCTACGTAGGCCTGGTAGTCTGTAGCAGTAGTTGGTAGCACTGGTATTCTAATAGAAAACGAGAAAAGGGAGGGACGCGCTTTGCAACTGTACTCTCCTCTAATCCAGACTCTCTTCATCGAAATTAGTCGACTTTACTTAACTAATTCTTTGCTAAACTGCTTACTCACTTAGTACTGTTGTGGTTTCATAGAGCTTCGTCGCCTTTACTTAACTAATTCCTTGATTAATTGATTAATTACTTAGCAATGTTTTCATTGGTCATGCATGTAAGCGTGCTGCTACGATTTGTATTGGATGTTCATGTGATGGGGGTCGGTTATGTACTTGCTGTGTTGGGCGGCTCGCTGCATCACGAGATGGACGCTGGGCGCCTATTCTGGAAGGACCGGCCGTCCGTCCTGTACAGCTGGAGTGTGCCATGCGGGCGGAGGACATGCAGATCGGAGGATCGTGCTGCGCATGGAGTGCATCATTGGAGGGGGAGGATGTGCAGGTCGCCGGCATACCCGGGGAGACATGGGAGGGTTGTGCGCGAAGAAGGGTGGGATGGGGGAGGTCCGAGGAGAGGTGGGAGGAGCGCGGGCGCAGGCCGAGGAGTCCGCTGAGCAATCGACTGAGGGAGGAGGCAGGGGAGGGTGCGGGGGGCATGGGAGAGGGAGAGAAGCAGGTGTCAGCGGGAGAGAGGACGCAGGATGTCTGGCGATCGGCGGCGGAGGCGAGGGTTGGGGATGCGAAGGAGGTGTGTTAGGCTCAAACGCATAATGGCATAACGGTTTCGGCTACGTACTCAACACCCATTGATGCGTAGTTTACTAACTACCCGGTGTTGCAGCAGCGGTGTCTTGCGGTATACATTGCAGACATGCTAACGTTCTGCAATGCCCCACCCGATCCCACCCTATCCCGTAACTTCCTACCCACCTACTGGCATGGGGTGGGCCTGGCGTATCCAGGATCGACCTTCGAGTCAGCTCCATGTCAGATGATGATGATGATGATCCTTTGAAGAACTGCTTCTTCCACAATGGGTATTCGGGCTTGTCGAGGTCTTCCAGTGTTAAATCTGGCTGGCTGCAAACTTCCTGTTTCTCGAAGACGACATTCGATACGAGCAAAAGTTTTGTGATTTGGAATTCTTCGATTTGGATATCTCTCTTGATACACGCGAACACTCTTGCGGCAATTACCTTGACAGTATCCAAGAACTAATAACATGTCGGTCTGCTCATTGAAAGGGAAATCCATATTTGATAGCGGCAAAAATAACAGCAGCAACAACAACAACAATTAAAGCAGTAACGATGGTTACAATAACAAAAAAGAATACAAAAGCAACAAACATTGAACAATTATTGAAAAGTTTACTGTCAACAATCAACTGAGATGATTATGAATTTGGTTCCTATCAAAATTATCACCTTTGTTTTATTTTTGTGTCTACGGCCAACTAAATTTTGTTATACAATTAAACCTGCAATAATAATATCGGTTATCAGTGCTTGAGTAAATATTTTTTTCTTCGAAACTATACGAATTACGGAGTTTTTACAAGAATCAAAAATGAAGCTAATGAATAAGTCCTTAAACAAATCATAGAATCGTATCAGCATCCTTAAAAAAATTCTGAACAAATTTATCAGGCGGTGGGGGTGGTTTTAACCCTTCTCCAATTTCCTTTGGGTTTCTTTCGTTACTGAAAGTAGTGGCTTCCTTTGAAGTGCCCAGGTACCAAATTTCATTAAAATTGGTTCACACGTTTCTGAACAGCATACAAAAATGTGGTTTTTAAAGTAAACGTTGAACTCCTCTCACGGGCAAACGGTACGTTTTGGTATATGACAAAGTTGGGTTCAATCGACTTCTTTTGACCTCTAGAATACGTGGTAGCTCTATGTCCCAGGAATTTTGGGACACCCTGTATATATACAAAGTGATTTTTTAAAAAGTCAATTGCAGTAGCCTTGGGATTGTCCCGTCTATATTTAGCTTTAGAATCTGACAATATGAAAATTGTAACAGAAAGAAAGAAATCTTGACGAAAGACCTGTAATTTACTTACCTTAATAAATTACAAATCAGTTGCAACTAAATACTTGTTCATTTTCACATTTTGTTGGGCCAAAATTATTAACTACCTGAACTGCCACACAGTTTGACATACAGGTAAATGTCATTCAACGCCCATTACAGCTGACTGCAGACGGAATAGCTTTATTTCTGGCTTGCTGCAATTGACTTTTTAAAAAATCACTTTGTATATATATATATATATATATGGCGTCAAGACAACCACCCCGGTCCGTCCCAGGACCAAGAAGTGGCCACGAGGAAGAATTCTTGGAAGCCAATCACAACTAATATATACATTCATATGAATTTGAACCTTGATGTTTTTAAATCAGATATTAAACCTCGTAAGTGATGACGATATGTGAAAGCTTTTACCCCAAACTATTTTGTATGTTTATTATACATCTAAGCGGGCCCCCATATAATTAGTTTTCTTTCCCCACCGGTCGTGTTTTAGATTAAACAACCCTAGTCGCACAAATACCAATGCACTGCAGACCCTATAATTACATTCTTTCGTGAGAGAACTCAGAAATTGTAGGCACGTTCTATATTATTGATCGAATGCGCCAGACGTTTTCATCAGAGTGAAGTGCACCCTCAATCTGACTGCACGCCAGACAAACCCTGACCCTTGCATCTACTCCACCCTCAACAACCCACACGATACGGTCGATAAAATAATAGTATTAAACCTCATTTTATGGATGCGGGATGGTAAACACAATTTTCTTTTATGTGTTCGTAAAATGTAAATTGATGGACTTGCTTTTGTGGCACATTGACATATATAGAATGTTTAAATGAAAAATAAATGTGTGCCTTGTGTAAAGGTCGTATTATTTAATTAAACAAGGCTTAAATGGCGAAATTTCTATATGAGTTTGACCCACATTTTGTATTTTATTCCATAACTTATGTATAAAGACTTCAAAACCATGACATACCTACGGAAGATGTAATTATCTCAAAGTGCTTTTTTATGTTTTTAGTATTATTAGCTAATATAACTGTTTGTTTATTCTTTTCTGTTTACAAGCAAGTAGAATTTTACAAACATTGACTGATAATGGCGATGTGGTAGAAAAATTGATAATTGTGAGTTGTGGAAGTCAATATCTTGCGTTTGATTAGTTGTTGTCAACAGCCTTTCACGTCCTACTGCTGTGCACCGTCGTCTTTTCGGCCACGTGCCTCTCCTCAGCGCTAAGGTAGAAACACGGGAATCTACACTTTCACATCGAATCTAATCTAATAGAAATTCCAAAAAAACATTTTGACATTAAGATCCTACAGTTGCCAACTGGATCGAGGAATTGTGTGTGGTGAGTTGCAGCACAAAATTGTATACGCTAGCTATGTGGTTATATTGGGTAATGGAACCTAGACCATAATCGACGTTTTGTCCAAAAGCAGACGGTCTACCAACTAAACTCCCACTACACACCTTTGATTAGTATGTTATAAAAAATCAATTTTGAAAAGTGACTGGAATAGCTAAACTAATATTAATTAAATATCCTATTGTAATTCGAAGATAGAATTTTTTGTTCACGTCATAAAGTGTGGCATTAAAAATCTAAACGTACGTCTTAGTTTAACTGCTACATACACGTAGGTGTCATAATACTTTTCTGCACACTGCCACAATTCTCTGATTATGATTAAAGAGTGTTCCTATGTAAAGTAATATTTACTATTGCAAATGAAACGGTATTCAGGGTATGAGTTGGTACCGTAACTAACATTAATGTTATCGCTTAATTTTCTGACATACCTTGGAAGTTTGTCACCGTAACTACATTAATATGCGACGTTTCTACATATGGTTTTTTCAACTAGTAGACATCGTTTACAGGCAGGCAATAACCTGAAAATGACAGGAAGATTGAGTTGATGAGAAATTGTCATAGGTAGTGCAAACATTCGGTAAAATCTACCTACATTTGTGATATAATAAAAAGCAGACAATTTACCTACCTATAGTACTCATCAAACTTGACACAAAACTCTTAACCAACGTATGTTCCCAAACACTGTTTCATAGATAGACGCGATTTTATTTTCTAATCAATAAACTGCAATAGTAGGCTTTTCATTTGCCACGTAAAACAAAATTTCAGTTATTATTATTGGTTCACTGTACACAATTGTACCCCGTACCATAAACAGCTGGTACAAACCCTTACTAGTTTTGATTATGCTTCATGAATGGTGTTTCTTAGATTCCAACTGAGATAAGTTGTAAACAAATTAAAATGCTGATATTTTATTTACCGATGAACCTACTTTTACAAATATCGCTATCATTAATCTGTGTAATACTCATGTTTGGTTAGACGACGTCACGCTGTTGTCGAACAAAGACATCAGGATCGATTTTCGGTAAATGTTTGGCTGGGTATACTAGAGGAGCATCTTATAAGGCTCGTATTTTATTAAATCGTTTAACTGGTGAGCTGTATCTTAATTTATTGAATAACGCTTCACCCCCACTATTGGAAGATATGCCCTTGAATGATAGGGTTCGTCTGTGGTTTATGCATGATGGGGCTCCTTCACAATTTACAATCAGTGTCGGAGAATATTTATAACCTATAACGACAAATGGATAGGACGAAGAGTCTAATTACAGGGTCACCTAGATCCCTTGATTTTGACATACTACACCTTTATATTTGAACAAATGTTATATTTATTTACTTGTTAGTGCCTTTATTGTTCGATTTTTCACAATAATGCAATTTATTGTTTAAAATAACAAACGTGTACCTATATCTGAAACTGTTAATATAAGAGTTTGTCGATGTATACAGTGATATTTAATACAAAGGCTAGCTTAAGATCTTCTTAAGGACAAGTTGAGACGGACATAAACGATACCGAATTAATACATAGACAGGGTCTTACAAATATTTGCACCAAGGTACTCCTATAAAAATGGTAATAGTTATAATCTTGAAATTTTATGGGACGTTATGCTTAATTATAAAACATTTTTTTATGTTAATATTTTAAAAATTACTTCTCATGCCACCACCATAAACAATTTGTACATAGTTGTATTTGGGGAAAATAAGTTTTCCGATGCTAAAAACATGAAACAACGTTTTCTAATATACTTTTAAAAAATATTCTAAAATTTCGTGCAATTTCCTGGAAAATATTAAGTTTATATAACTTACTTATTACATGAGAGCTTTAGTGCAGTACATTTGTCCGACCCTGTATATTTTAGCGGAAACAGATTGAATTAATAACGCTCAATGTTCAGAATTTGTCCTAGTATTCTTTCTGTATTAATTTGTCATATGCATATATTTGTAGACAGCACACATACTTGACATGCTAAGTCAACACACATTTTAAACTCTATTTGTATTACCCGAAATTATAAATAAATACTGAATAAAGTAGCTCGTTGCCATCTATTCCCAAATGGTTTCCGTAATGTCTAGGCTGCTATATTATTCAGACATTTCGTATCGCTAACAAAGTTTAGAGCTCAAAGAATATGTTTCAGACCGTGCCAAGGGGAAATAATAAACTTTGTTATCCCGACAAATGCCAGTTGACGGAAGGAAATAAGAAAAGACTGGATCTGGAATGAAGTAATGGAAAAGCCATGTAATTGAGATTGGCAAGCTAACAATACGGTTGAAGCGGGCGCCACGATCGCTTGTCATTCGCTGAATTCATCAGAGAAAACTGAGAAAATAAAATTGAGGCTTGAGAAATAAATTAGAGAACAACGGAAACAGAGGTTCAGACATTTTGTTAAATTAAAAAAGTGAACGGCTAAGTTTTATATTTCTGTTTATTCTTTACGAGTAACAGGCTTGTGCAGCAAGCATTTGGACGTACCTATAGCTCGAAACTTTGATTTTTTGAATATTTTGATACCTTAGATATTATTTATTAATACATCTATAGTTTTAATGCAATCTACTTCTGATACATTGATACTTTTGATAATACTCTACTTTCCTTGCTTGCGATACTTTGATACTTTCATATATCCGATAGATTAATACGTTCTATACCTCGATACTCTCCATACTTTAAAATGTTCATCCCTACGATACTTTTGAGAAATATCGATATTTGACACTTTCATTGATGTATCAACCAACTAAAGTTGAACGATTTAACATAAGTGATCTGATTGAAAAAATAATTTTGAAATATGACATTACCAGCGAATCCCAAGCAGCCCAGTGTAAGAGGGCTAGGCTCGCAATGCGAAGTCCTCGGTTCGAACCTTGGAATAGGCAGACATTTTTCTGTAATTCCTAAGGTCGGCATCGAGCTCGGTAATTCATTCGACGTTGGGTTACAATTAGCGACGCTTCTCCTAAGCACTGGCTCACCAGGAGAAGTAACAAGGCCACACACAACATCATACACACAATTAACACAAATAGTGAAAATGGATAGAGCGAATGTAGTTGAGGGGAGCGGGAGGAGCGTGATGCAAGTCCAAAGGGGACCAATCACCTTCAATGAATCCCAAATGTATGAATGGCAACCTCGACACCGTAAGGTAAAAAAATAATTGATAAAGAACGAAAGAAAGAAAGACATTACCAGCAAGCTTGCCCTCCTCCCCAAATGTGCCGACGCAACCCAACATACCCATATCACAGCAACTCGGATTTTTGAATGTTTTATAGTGTACAAACGGATCATATTTGGTTTCTTAGAAGCTAATATGTTCCTGTGGGAACTAACAGTTTTAATAATACATTGGTGCAGCCGTACTATATGAAAAACTAAACAAGTGAAAAACAACAAAAAAGTGAATGGAACATTTTAAAAACGATCTTCAGGCTCGAGCAAGCGTAACAGGTGTAATTGATGTACACACCTCGATTATGCTAGTTTGTATACAAATTATCATCAGACGATTAAATTTACAGGATGGGTCTTCTAAGTTGTCCTTTCTTAAAAGATTTACGCAACCGAACCCACATATATCACAGCAATCGAAATTATTGATTTTTTTATAATATAGAAATGGATCATAGTTTCTCATTGTCATGTGGACTACCGGAGTCAGGTTTACTATTACTATAATTGTACCCCAAAGAAACAAGTCTAGTGGAGTGATATCTCAACTTCATGGTGGCCGTGGATGCACAGCTCCTCTTCCTATCCAATGTTCGCCAAATGTGTCTTCTTCTTCTTCTGTCTACAAGGGTTAGGCATTATTGCCTGCTTCGAACTTTACTTCACATTATTTTGATTAGGACCATCTATTCTTTGGTTTTCCTACGTTTCTGCGTCCTCTTGGGTTGTAATTTAGGATTATTTTCGGCATTCTTTCTTCTTATCTGCTATTAATGTGTTCTATCCAATTGTTTCTATATTCCTCTATCTTGTCGTTTACGTTGACGATTCATAATTTCTCATTTTTTAATCTATGTGCTCTCGTGCACCCTTTATATCGTTTCCGCTGCTTGTATGTTGGATTTGTTCTTTGTATTTATTATCCATGACTCACTTCCATAAGTGAGTGCGGGAACGATCCCTCCTGGTGTTGTAAAATTTCAATCTACTGTTTTGTTGATTATCTCACAGATTGCTTGAAATTTGTGAACCTTTTTCTCAGGCATTTTTATCATTCTCAACTGTAGTGAGGAGGGCAGCCATTATGTTTGTACCAAAGTTTTTGGAGTCCAATAATATAATTACTTACTATACCACACCAAACATTTAGTCTATAGTACGGATTCTCTTATACATAATAGTGCGAGTTGCATCTATTCACTATTCACCATTGTTTGAGAATTTTGCCTCATCACTAAACAAAATACAATTTAAAAAAGATCGATCCGAAAGTAGTTGTTTCTAAAGGAAATTATACAACTGCAATCTTCTATGGAGGTCATTTTCATGCAATCGGTGTACCACAGCAATGTGATAGGGATGGAATGTATTTGCTTTTACAACCAAAGTTTATTCGAAAATTAAGGGCTGATAGGCCTGAAACGCAAATGTATAGTTGAAAAAAATATTATGCTTACATATTAGATACACTCGTAAGCTATTTCTCTAGAATGACCATTCGAATAAAACACTTATCGTATCGTGGTACAGGTTTCTGTATACTTTCGTCATAGAAGGTTGCCGTCTTTGACGAAAACCAATTTGTTCCGTCGCTTTGAGGTCTTCGTCAAGAAAATTGTCGCTAGTTCTTAAAAAATTCTTAAGATGATGGAGGAAGAGGTGATAATCACCCGGCGCTAAGTCAGGACTCTTAAATTTCCCAATAGAATTGCTCAATGAGATGCACAGTGCAAGCCTCCTCGTGCGGTCGGGCGATATCCTGCAAAAGCACGACTCCAAAGGTCAGCAATTCACGACTTTTGTTCTTTATGGCCCTTCTCAACTTTCTTAAGGTCTCACCATATACGTCTGCATTATTTGTCGTACTAGGTTCTAGGAAATCAACTAACAATACGCTTCTTATGTCCCAAAAAGTAGTAGCTATAAGCTTTCCGTTCTCTAACGTTTGCTTGCACTTTTAGGTTTTGGGGGAACTTGCATGCTTCCACTGCATCGATTGTTGCTTGGTTTCAACATTTGTTACAATATCTAAGTCTCGGCCTGCCACAATGTGGATCAGGTACTCATTACCATTAGTTACGCTATTCACTGGTTTTTCTGAACATTCGTCAACATCTTGAAACCGACTTCGCATGAAATTTATGTGCCGGAGAATTGGGCTGCAACCGTATTTCCGCGGCATTGGCCAAAAATAAGCAACAAATATTATTTTCTCGTTATTTAAGTAAATTGACAGCTTAGCTTAGTAATGTAATAGGCAGGCAACGTTGATCAATTTAATTAAATTAAAGAAAAAGTGTTTTTGTTTTCCCCGCCTTATGTATGTTGGGTTGCGTCAACTTTTGCGTACCTATGCAAAATATTTTTATTTAAAGAACCGCAGAAAAAAAATCCGACAGGTAAATTAGTGTCGTAATGAAGCTAAGCCAAGACCTTTGTATTCTAAACAAATGTATTGTCAAATTCTCTTGATTACACTATGTCTTGTTTGCGAAGTAACATATTAGTGATACCTAACACACAAAGATAGGAATTATACAAAGCTGTATCCATTAACCGCACATGTGCTACCATAAATAAAACTAAAATTATCTCAGAAGATTTACAGTTGATCTCGTAACGTTAAGGTATCAAATCGATTGTTCGAGCTTAACCATCCATAAATAATGGTACAGAAAGCTGCCGTCTGTGTGCATGCCCCCAACTTTTGTATCAGACGTAATGAATAATTACATTCTGATTGCATTCAAAATCCATACCGCAGAATAAATAGCACTCAGCCGCAGGAGAAGATGTTGTGGGAATAAAGACTTCAAATACGAGCAGAACGGCAGGAGTCTGGTATATTATTGATGTGCTTCTAGTTCAATTACTTCCTGTGTTGCAAACGTCATTTAAACGTGTCCTGCTGAGAGCTGTATTTCCAGTATTAACCCATCATCTTATTTTATTTCAAAATCAAGACATAAAAATTCTTTTGTAAGTAGAACGAACAAAAATGGGTGTTCCCATAATTCCACGGATGTAATTTATTTTAAGGTGTGTTTTCTATAAATTTTGATCTTGAATTTCTAATAGAGGCATTAACAATGTGTCCGATGTACGTACCATAATAACATCTTTTTAAACGAACGTGTAGGTTTTCTATTGTTATGCGCCGGTCTAGACATTTAAATAGTTTATTATGCAAACAATTGGATCGTAAAATATAATCATGTAATTATATCCATTACGTTTAATATTAGCAGCTTTTAAATTCTATTAAGTTTGTTTACTTCTTGAGTGAAATCCTATTGTTCGAATTCACTACTTGCATTCAAATTGAGCAACGCACGGTTTTCTAGCATATTCTACTTATATCCATATGCAAGTTATGTTACCAGGTATTTAATTTACGTGAATTTACTTATCACGTCCTATCGGAGAGAGCTTAATTTGAAATTCAAGCGCAATTGACGGTGACCTATTGAGCAACTCGGCCTCAAAAATGTTTAGTTCCGCTGGTCGCGTTATTAGGGTCCATTGTTCGGTGCATCCTTAAAGGAAATGCGTGTCACATCGGCCCATTTACCATTTATCTAAACAGTAAATTGAAGTAGCGTTCGTCGTATACTTAATGTTAAAGCGACCGTAATAGATAAAGATTACATTCTCATCGGAATGGGTTCTGAAGTTCGTGCATGAAAATATTGTTACTCTGACGATATCTGTGAAATTGAAGAGTATTGGAAACAGGGACGGGCGTCGGTTCAAAATAAAATTACATGAATGTAACTAAATAGGTCAAACTTATTAATTCTGATTAGGAAATGTGTAATTTTCCAAGCTTCTGGAAGCATAAATTTACTTGTTTCTGAATTTTAATAACTTATAATATAATTTAAGAAGTATTATAAAGTAAATAACTGAGTGTCAATGATTATGAAACCAGCCTACAGTTTATACAGCCTGTTTCAGAGTAAGCGCCTTATTTTTTTTAGCCACACTATGGGTACTACTTTCAAAATATTTGGCAGTAATAACTTTCAGGACATTCTCTACACGATGGTGATATCACATTTTCAATTGGACGAATTATTTCAAAATGGCGACTTTCAACTTTTTTTTTTAAATGGAATGCCATCATTTTTTTTATTATTGAGATCCTAAAAACATTCTTTTTACGATAGTATTTCGTTTTTCTTAAAAATTCATTTCTTTTCCTATCAAAAAGCAAACTAACATTTTAATCTACTTTTTGAAACTCAAAGTTAAAAATTTACATCAAATAAAAATTAGGTATTTACAAATAATGCTCGAAATGTTTTCCTTCTTTTTCAGTACATAAATTGAAACGTCGTCCAATGGAGCCAATAGATCGAAGGATAATTTCCGAAGAAATTTCGTTTATGCAAGTACGAATTCTCTCTTGCATATTTTCACTAGTTGTTGGTTCAACGATGTACACCTGGGATTTTACATACCCCCAGAGAAAAAAGTCCAGTGGTGTCATATCAGGTGACCTAGGTGGCCAACCAACTGGTGCTCCACGACCAATCCAACGGTTCTCGTATCGATTATTTAAAAACTCCCTAACTGGAAGGGCATAATGTGCTGGAGCGCCACCTTGCTGCCACCACAAATTATTTCTTATAATCCACAGTTCCCGTTTCACGCGTTCTCTCCAATAATTTAGTAAATGTTCGATGTTCAGGGTGCCTTCTGTTGGGATATTTATTGCTGTACAATCTGGCTGCTTCATAAGGATCTTCATCTGCTTTTCCAAATATTAGAAGCGTATCAATTAACTCGTCTCTCGTATAACTTAACGGCATTTTAAAAACGTATCAATTAATTTTAAATTAACAATTATAATCTTCAATAATACAATTGTTATTAACAAGCACTGACAACTAAATTGCATTGATTGACGTTTGACTACTAGATTAAAGTTTAATTGTATCTTTTGTGTCTACCGCTACTTGATATTGGACAAA
>JABXWE010050011.1:0-13212 GCA_014611495.1 Limonius californicus
TTAACACTCTCGTACAAGAAAACTAAGCTCCAAATACCTACTTTTTTTTGAAGATTTGTATTAAGCATTCATAAAGGAAAAATTCTACCTGAAGCTTTTAAGGCATTTAAAGGACACCCTATATATATATATATATATATGTATATATTTGATGGTGTGGTGGTAGCTCAGTTGGTAGAGCGCTCGCTTTCTGCGTAGAAGGTCGATTCTGGTTTGGGTTCGAAACCTAAGCAATACCATGCAGATTCATACAAATCTTGTCTGCAACCCACCACACATAATTGCCCAATCCGGCTTGCAACCATGGGAACTTAATAGAAAAACTTTCTCTGGAATTTCTGTCGTTTGTATTCGGCTTTAAACTATAGGTCCCCGGGGTTTCTACCTTAGTGCTGAGGAAAAACACGTGGCAGAGACGATGCCGATGCCCAGCAGTGTGACGAAAAGGCTGTCAATGAATGACGATGATGGTTTATATTTAGTACATGCTGTTGGCAATTTTTAAAACCTTTAAATAATAAATAAGAAATATTCATACTCAAAGCAGGCTTGCTTGTTGTATTTCAAATTATATAGACTAGTATTTATCGTATCGGTTTTAATTTTTAAGTTAGATAGTTTAGCAAAAAATTAATCGATTTGTTTGGGCTTTTTAAACAAAGTGCTACCAAAAAACATCTATAACTTCCCCTTTCACTTTCAGCCTCCTTTAAAGAGCTTAATAAATCTTAAATAAACCTTTAGATTTTAAAATCGGATCAGTCGCTTCCACAATATCTGCGACCATACATTCGCATTTTATAACAACAACTTTTTTGGATTCTTAAAGAAATTAATATTCACACTATATCTATGATATTTAAAAATAAAAATAGAGCTTCTGATTATAAAGCAATAGAGATTAAAAATTATTTTAACAAGAAAGAACTTTTTCTACTACATTCATGTAGTTATACTTAGTTTTGCGAGTACGTTGACTGCTCAGCAAACCGATGACGTGCAACTGTATCCACGAGTAGGTATCGCTTCCAGCGAGCAACCGCCAATCGCACAATCTTTGACGAGCAAAAAGTGGCGAGCAATGTGGCAAACAAATAACTTTGAACCGTCTTTTATATAGAAGTCCCGCGCGTTTGTTGTGGTTAGGGTAAATTCCGAGCATTCATAAAGTAAACGTTTGGTTTTGTATTGATTACTGTACTGAATTTCTTGTTACCACGAACGTTCAGCCCGGAAACAACGAGCAAGAATACACATTGTTATAATATACTATTTACCTAGAAGCAAACCTTGTTTAAAACAACTGTTGAGGATTGTATCTCAAACAAGAGGCAAGGTTTTGACGTGCTGGTACCCATCCACATATATTTTAATCGTGCACTTTAGATAGTCTTTAAATGCACGGTATTTGCTGGAGAAAATGTTTTGTTGATAATATACGTTATTTTAAATAATGCTTAGGTAATTGTTAGATAATTCCAAGATATTTTGTGTAACGAGAATAATTAGCAAGGACTTGTAGTCCCAAGGATCTCGTTATAATCGAGCTGCCCTGTATAATTGTTATGTCAGTTCTGGTATGAAATAAAAAACACGTTTTATATAGTTCATTGTAAATTTTATATTTCAAGTAGCGTAATAATTGAAATCATACATGTTTAATTATTATAAAATAATTTCAAAGATTAAAATATCAATCAAAAAATAATTATCATCCCAGTAACGTAACATTAATAATAATATCAATAAAACTAAGGAATAAAATTTATAAGGAATAGCAGAATCATTTTCCGTTTTTTACTAACCTGTACCCCAACCTATCATAATCATAAAAGTCTCTCCAAATGTTAGCCAGTGTTCAGAAATTTACTTTTTAACACTGTGCTGTTGTAGAGTTCTTGTAGTTAAGTAAAAGTATAAAAAATACATTGTCTTATCACAACCAACGTACAACAGAAGTACCCATATTCACTATAATATACAAATACCAAACGTTTGATTCCTACTATGGTATTAAAAAGACTTTTCTTTAAATTTACGGTTAGGATTGCTTTTTATGTAACTAAACGTCGCGCCGTCAATAACGCTCAGTAACAAACATAAAGTAGCCTGAGGATAAAACAATTAGAAAGATAATTTCCTACGCATTTTGCTGATAGCCAAATTCATGGGAAACGCTGTATAGAATATTTGGCAAGCTGTTAATAGCTACACTATGTAATATATAGCAAGGAAGTAATTTTACGTGGTGTATACTTTTATTCTATGGAATGTGTTTTAAATGACTTTTTCATTTGATATATTTTAATTGGTGTACACAGCGGAAAAATAATTATTTAGCCTTTGATGAGGAAATTTTAAGGGCCTAACAGAAATGTGTGAATGATTTTCAAGGCGCGATACCAAATCGAAGAGTTCTTCAAAGTATCGTCTAAACATCAGTAACCAGATAATAAACTTTGTTGGTGTTTATGACAGTTCTGAATGCTATTGCCAACATACTGCAGCAATGCTGTCACAGATAATTTCGACGATATTCGAAAAGACTTTTTAGTAATATGCGAGGAAAAAATAAATTCTAGTTAGATATATAAAACGAACAAATAAATACAATAAATGAGTCGTTTTATCTCTTGAACAATAACAGAAAATTCATTAGGGACTGCATAATAATTGTTTACTTGTTTTAACTGTTTTAGATTTTTAAATACACTTAATTAGTTTTATCATTATTGTATCTATATACAAACAAATACCATAATTGTTAGCCGTATCTGCAAGTAAACAAACCTATGTTATTCCAATAAAATACTACCGAATAAAGTATTACTAACGAATTAACAGTTTAGAATTAGCCTATCTTAGTCGTATCCTGTTTAAATTGGTTTATTTAGGCAAGTCTGCATACTAAGGTCATAAATTCAATGCAACAAACCATTCATCATAAAATGGATCATTATTATTATTGCTACTATTTTTTTATTTTTTTAGTGATTTTGATAGTAATTAATATAATTACCACACAAATAAATGCTTTCATTAATTGTCATTGAAATTATTTGATAGTCGTATATACCGATTTATTCAATTTATAACATGACTCGTAAGAGATAAAATTTGTTTTCAAACCATTCTAGGTTTCCATTAATCAAGGCGTGTATAAATTAACGAAAAAGCTACACGTGGCGATGTTCTTCGTAAAATTCTTAGTCGAAATACTAAAATGTTATACCATGCTTCTTGTGTTCTCAGGGACCATTTAAAGGAAACATACATTTGGCAACACTGTATCCAAACAGGTGTTATTACTATGCAAGGTAACTAACTACTCATAATAATAACCTACATATAATAATTGTTAGAATGGAAAACCGTCTGCCTGTAAACATAGTTCCAATCTGCGTGGTATCGCTTGCCTTACTGTCTCCAATATTTCTGGTGTAATTTCAAATACTGACGCGTTAATTCTGTTTCTAACTTCGTCAGTGTGTGGTGGAGGCGCAGCATAAACTTTTTCATTAATAAAGCCTCAACCAAAAAGTCTAAAGGATTGAGATCGGGTGATCTCGCGGGCCAAAATCCATCTGTTTGGGAAGTGTACCTCCAACACTCTCTTTTATTATGGGCAAAATCAGCAGTAGCTCCATCATGCATGTATATTAGGTAGTATGTTCAACGCAATCTCAGCAATAGCTTATTCGAAAACATTGATATATTCATCGGCATTAAGATGATTTGGTACGTAAATTGGTCCAACGACCCTGTGGTTTATTATGCTTAGCCATACATTAACGAAAAATATTCTTTGGTGACCATATTCACAAAATTCATGTGGGTTTTCGTCAGTCCAATAATTGTATGCACGCGCCTTTACTGGTAAACATTCACTCATCGCTCCAAAGAATATGTCTTAAGAAGTCACCATTGTCACGTTGAAAAAATTCAATCTGGATATGTTATCATTTTCATAGGGAGGCTGAACTTTGCAGACATGATCTGGATAAAGAAGATTTTTTGGTAAAACCAAATATACGGTCTTTGTTACTAGCGATATTTAATGTTGCAGCTAAATGCAGTAATCACGGAGGGATCCTAGTGTGTTGCCTCTAAAATTTGTTCTTCCAGTTGTATTGTGCGTCTTTCACGAACATCTTGTTCAGCCTTCAAAATAGATTTCCTCTAGGATTCCTCCGGTTTGGAAAACGTGCCGGGGATTCTTGTTCCGCTATGTTAGCATTTCCATAACAGAAACGTATATTATGTACATATCGGCATACTCATTGACGGTAAAGTTCATTATAAGTGACCGAAATAAGATAACGAAAAAACACAGAAACACAAGAACTAATAAAAAATATACAAATAATCAGAGATAAGAGAGAATTACCAACCAACCAACCAACCCAAAGCATAGAAATTTTAACAAGTGTACGTAAGGAAACAAATTCTGAAGCAATCATAAAAAATAAATAATAACAGAAACGAAGTATATAAACATTTTCTTGGAAATGTTCCAACTAAATAATTCTTGTTTCTCGATGAGCCGTTGTAAACTAAACATAGTGCAACGAAATAAACAGACAACATTTATTAAACATTTATTATTATACTTCGGTTATGTAACTACAATTTAATAAAATTGAATTCTGGTAGTATGTAGTTATGGTGTATTTATCTTGTCAAAACTATGTTCTGGTAGGAGGTTTGATGATTGTGTTACCTATGCGGCGTTTAATTAAATTATGCTTACAGTAGTACTTTAAAAAGAAGTTATGCATCTGCTTTGAGTTTGGAAAATCAGAAATTTCCTATCTGAAGAGATTTATCTAACTAATTCGTTTGATGATTCCATGTACCATTCGTGCATAAATGTGTTCCACTAATTGGTTGTTGCACGTCGAACATTCGTGTTAGTTGAAAAATCGGTATTGCAAGAGTGCCAAGCACTCGTGTTTACCTTTTCACAATTATCGCTAAAATTGCATGCACTCCGAATATTACTGTTAAAAATATGTTTTGTCTGTGGTCCAAGATGATGGTTCATCTTTATTTTTAGGTACAGCAAACATCAATTTACAAAAGTGTAGAAAACTATTTCGGAATGCAGGAAATATTTTGACAAAATCTGTACTTTAGGTATTAATTAAAAATGTTCTCTAATTTAGCTTTTATAAAAAAGACGTAAAGAAATTGGGAAGGAGTAAATCGGAACGCAATTTGAACGTATAGCTATTACACATTGTAAGTATTTGTTTGGGAATTATTTATGAATGTAAAGGACGAGATTTTCAATATTATGAAAATTTTTAGTAATTGCAGTATTAAGTGGATTTGTATGACAAATGTGTATGCATTGCAGCAAATTGTTTGGAAACAATGGATATTGGAAATTTTCCTGCATCCGAATATGCATGAATTCATTGCTCGAGGTAAGGTATTTAATATGCATGTTGGAAATGACGAAGAACAACTTGAAAATGATAGGAATTCGTTTATAATTTTGAGAGTAATAGTTGCAGAAAAAAGTTATTCGGAAACTGGGGGAAATTTTTAAAATCCTTTAATTATTTAAATATTATATTTCCATTAAGATTGTGGTTTAAGTAAATAAACTTTTAAAAACCCCTTCCCATCGCGATATTTAGAACATCTAAATACGAATTTCGGCAACTAAGCTGCCATCTTCAGTAGGAACTTGAACTAATTAAAGCAACTTGGCTGAGTAATACCTCTGGAGATAAGTCCTTCACCAAGCCAACAATTGAAGTCCAAGTTACTTTAGTAAGTTCAAGTTCCTACTGAACATAACGACTGTTTTAAATACGAGGGTTATTTTTTAAGTAAGGATTGTTTTGTAATAAACTGATGTCAATTTGTTACAGCTAAAAATCCTTGTTTTTACAATGAAAATATGTCTAAATTATTTTTGAACATTAGCACCGTTGAGATCCAATCATTTTTGAGATCGGGAGACGAGCTTGACGAACTCCTCATTGGACAACTTTGCCGCCTGTTCCATGAGCCAGTCGGTGGCAGTTTGGTTTTATTTAATTTTAGGAAAAAGTAAAGGTCAGATGGCATCCGATCCGTAGGTACTGTATGTAGCTTTGTCTACTAACGGCCAGTCTTTCTTTCCGATAACGTTCTAGACAAGCTAACAGTCAAATTTATCGTCCTTATTACGGTATTTTCTGTCTTCCAATCGTTCGATAGTCTACGTCAGAGGTTAGTTTACTTATTCCACAGAATAAACTAATCGGGTAGTAGAAGCAGCCGACAGTACTATTTTGGAAGAAAAGGCAGCTACGAGTGTGTAAAGTGTTTATAAAATTAATACATTTTTTCTGGTGTAATAACTAACAAATAGATACATTTTCCGATTCTTTTATTTTCATTTTAAAATAAAGTGTTAGCTGGTTTGGCTGGTCTTAATTATTTAATTATTCAATTTAGTAAAGTTGTCATAAATTGCTTTATCCACTATTCAAACAATTGACAAAGTTATTAATATTAGGGAACAGCCAGGGCGAGTTAGGGAATAGATTACAAGTTCCTAGGTATTTAAGTCAGCCAACTCAACTTTATCAGTTGCACATTTTTTTTAAAAAGGTCCATGTAGCTTTGGAATGGGGTTGAGTGGGCGGCGTGATCGGGTACGGACGGGTGTTCTATTCATTGGATCTCTTCTTAGCTTTGCTTTATTAATAACTTGGGAACGGGAGTGCTCGCAAAACGATGTGGGCGAAAGTGATTAGCGAGAAAAAAAAAGAACCAAAACAATTTTGGGGACAAACAACAGAGTGAACGTGCGAGGGTATCCACCAGGGGACAGAAGAGAGGAGAACCACTGCCGCCTCTACAAGATGCTATATCAAAAGGGGAAAGAACAGCAATCGACACAGGCCACAAAAACATTGAGGGGGACGCAGTTAAAATCTAAATGTCGCAGGCCTAAGTAGCCATTGCAGTCCTCTGTAGTCTTTAGCAGTAGTTGGTAGCACTGGTAGTCTAATAGAAAACTAGGAAAAGGAAGGGACGCGCTTTGACACGTTAATCTTTCTTAACCCAGACTAATTTCATAGAAGTTACTCGCCTTTAATTAACTGATTACTTGATTAATTGATTAATTACTTAGCAATGTTTTCATTGGTCATGCATGTAGACGGGCTGCTACGATTTGTATTGGATGTTCATGTGATGGGGGTCGGATATCTACTTGATGTGTTGGGCGGCTCGCTGCATCACGAGGTGGACGCTGGGCGCATATTCTAGGAGGACCGGCCGACCATCCTCTACAGCCGGAGTATGCCATGCGGGCAGAGGACGTGCAAATCGGAGGACCGTGCTGCATGGAGTACATCATTGGAGGGGGGCGGATATGCAGGTCGCCGGCATGCCTGGGGAGACATGGGGGGGATGGCGAGGAGGAGGAGACAGGGAGAGGGTAAGGAGGGAGGGTAGAGGAGAGGGAGCGAAGCATGTGTCGGTGGGAGGGAGGACGCTGGATATCTGACTGTCAGCGGCAGAGGGGAGGGTTGGGGATGCGAAGGAGGTACAATCCAGAGTCGCTCTACCAAGTGAGTGGTAGGGCAGAGATGGTCAGTGCGGCGAGTGTTAAGTGGTTGGCTGGTCATTGGGACACAAGGAGGGGCGCGGTCTGTTACCTTAGAAGAATGGAAAGATGGGAGATACGGGCAGGGAGAACCTTTGCTACCGGGGTTGGTTGGGATCGGGGGCATATTTGGAAGTGAATATTAAGTGGGTTGTTAGTTACTGGGAAACTAGGAGATGTGCAATCAGTAACCTTGGAACAATACATGGGTGTGAAATACGATCAATGTGAACCTTCAGTAACCTTAGAACACTACATAAATAAGAACACTGTGAACCTTCGATACCAAAGTTTATTAGCGTCAACTGTATAATCGCATAACGGACAGTAAACATAAGTTTGGGAGTAACTATTAAGTAGGTTATTAGTTATTAGGAAACTAAGAGATGTGCAATCAGTAACATTAGAACAATAGCATGATGTGAATTAAGAACACTGTGAAACTTTGACACCAAAGTTTGTTAGGTTCAAACGCATAATGGCATAACGGTTTCGGCTACGTACTCAACACCCCATTGATGCGTAGTCTACTAACTACCTGGTGTTGCAACAGCGGTGTCTTGCGGTATGCATTGCAGACATGCTAACGTTGTGCAATGCCCCACCCAATCCCGCCCTATCCCGTAAATTCCAACCCACCTACTGACATGGGGTGGGCCTGGCGTATCCAGGATCGACCCTCGAGTCAGCTCCATGTCAGATGATGATGATGATGATGATGATGAATAACTAACAAATAGATACATTTTAAAAATTGAACATGCGAATATTTTTGGTCATGCAAATCCAGACCGCAGACTTATCGTCGTAATCATTTTGAATTTTTTCGGATGTCAATTTCTCCACAGATTTAAAAAACCCACTGTTCAAACATTACTAGAAGAAACTCAAATAAGTTACACCATATAATAAAGTACTATATACTTATGTAGACAAAATTGTTTATATTTCATAAGCCATTGTGTAACACCCATGGAGTAGTTGCTTTTATGTAACTTTGCAATTTTAGACAAACGGTGCATTACATTATATCACTACAGGTGGAATTAGTGGCGTTGGTAAATCTACCGCAGAAAAAATTATTGTAAGGGTTACGCATACAATTGTAAATTTAAATCCCATATTTTACTAATAACTAGGGAAAGTGACGTTGAGTAATGTCATTCACAGCCCCTCAGCGTTTAGTAAACAAGGTATAAGTATCTTTGTTTAACTCACTGTTATTAAGATAGTGCTTCCTTTTCCGGAACGGAACTTGCCACACATTCTTTAGACCCAGTGGTAGTTAACCAGTAAGAATTTAGCCGATACCTAACCAATAGGATAAGTTGTATTGAAAGACACAACAACGCTGTCGGCTAGATTTATCCTAGGGTTTAGTTTATACCACCTGCTAACTATCGGAGACTTTTATCGAATCATTGAAAGACCGCCCCTGTCAAAGACCTTCTATCGAAACTTTTGCAACTATTGTGCCGTGATTTGAGCAACGGGAGCAAGCAGGATGGTTCTGTATAGCATGCTGTAACTTTTTAAGGTGTTGTAGTGCCCTTCTGCGTTGATTATTTTCCCTCGAGGCAGATAATCAATCACAATCTGTTTCCAAAAAACCGTTGCCACGACTTTCATGGTTGAAGGTGCCTGTTGGAACTTTTTAGGTTTGGTAGAAAGAGACAATCGTTTAGTTTCAAGTGTGTAGTGAGACACCTATGTTACATCTTCCGTCACTATGAAGCCCAAAAATACATCCCCTTCTGTACAGTAAAGACCAAGAAATACCCGAAAACAGCCATTCTCTTCTGTTTATGTTCTGGTACCGGCATTCTTGGGACCTTGCAAATCTTCTTCTAGTGAAACTGTTCACCCACAACTTCGTAAACAACAGAACAAGAAACATTAGGGATGCTTATCAATTGTGAATCTCCTGTTGTGTCTAATTTATGCGGTAACAATAGTTTCATTTTTAATGGCAGGTGGGCGTCCAGATCTTGCTTCATCATGCACGTTTGTTCTTTCTTCGTAGAATAATGCACATTCACTCTGTTCATCACATATTCTCTATTCAGTTCAGTTAGCTGTCGATGAATTGCAGCTGAACGAATGTTTCTTGCATTTAAAAAACGAATCACTGATTACATTCGGCGAAATTGACAACTGACATGGTTAATGAAATGCTGTTGAAAAATAACGCCTAAAGACTTAAAAGTTCGGAGCTTCCTGACAGTGTCACAGACAATTTAAGACATATTTCCGGCCAGGTTACATTTCAGAGTGTCAACTTCTGTTGTTAATACATAGGTACCAACGATTCTTATTTTAAAAATATACCTCGTATATCATAAATATTTTAAAAACTGCGTCTTAAAAAATATGTAATTGCATATATGTCTGATATTTTTATTTTTGTTGCTTATTTAGGAATTTTATTATGCATATTTTGACAGTGTATTTCTAATATATGAGTGAATATTTCTTGTAGTAGAAAATACTGATACTAAGTAATATGTAAATTAGTTATATACCTAATATAACATTCGAGGATATATATTGCAACAAATAAATGTAATATTTAGTGTAGATTTATATAGGCTGTTCCTTCTATTAAAATGTCGATTGTATTAATAAATATTTTACGGCCTTACCTATGATGTTAAGCACAGAAATGCAGAGAGATAAAACAAGCAAAACTATTCTATACAATTGCAAAATAATTACAATCAATACTGAGAAATATTTTTGTAAAAAAGAAAATCAATAATTAATTTTAACATTGTAAAAATATGGAATTAAACTAAAATTACAATACAAATAAATTCGCATAAAATAATTACCAGATACTGAGCCTCTACAATCAACGAACAAATATTTATCATATACATATGTGGAAAATTGCCATACGAATAAGTAAATAGACAAATATTGTGAAAATTTTCAATAAGAACATTTAAAATTGCTAATTGTGTTATTCACTCCAATAGAACGTGATTTGGCATTTATAATATATGAAAAAAATTTCTTGTAGAAAAATGTTTTATTGATTTGTGGTAGCAAGTAGGACTGCAGCATATATCGTACAACCTACTTACAACTTTAAAGCATAGAAGTATAAAAAGATAAGAGAGCCAAAACTATTTTACGTAATTGAAAAGCTATCTAAAATTAACGCTGCAAAATATTTACATTCGCAAGGAAATCGATAATTAAATTAAACGTTTAGAAAAAATATATTCTGTGCCATTGCTTAAAATCGAGGTCGGAATGGATTCGTATAAATTAATTCCAGAAACTCTAGCGATTAATTCCACTTTGGGCCAATAAAAAACGTGTCTAAAACAAATTATTTCCTAAAAATTTCCATTTATAATCAATTATCCAAATTAGACAAACTGCGAAGGTCTTTAACCGTACTGAGGACCTCTTCCCCGGCAATCTCAAATGGCTAATTTAATTAACAACTGGGGAAAAGCCCGTAATTGAGCATTTCACGAGTTCCCACAAAAATTCGTGCCGGCGATTTTTCCACACGCAAGGGGGGTTTCGTTTGGTAATGCATCGCGTTAGCCCACACATTTTCAGCTGGGCGCAATAAAACTAATTAACCGGTAATCATCTTTCAGCTGCCGTCAAAACACAAACAGCTGGGGGTGCTGTTCGATACTGAGCAGAGTAGGAGGAAGAAGATTCTCGCAAGTGCAAAGACATGTTCAGCAGGGCACCCGGGCCTGCGGTGGAGCGTCATGACGCAGTCGACTCGCGTGCGGCGCTCGGAGCACCATCACCGTCGACTATCAAGAGCGTGGGTGCGTAACACGTGACCGAAATGACATTACATACATGTGCAAATTAAACACTGGAACAACCTCAGTTCACGGCACAAAATTTAGATTAGACGCAACGTTCAAGGCTGACATTATCGCAAAGTGGGTGAAGAATTTTTGGTGGAATTTGATAAGATTACATAATTTTTATCATTCGTTTCAAGTGATGTGTGATTATTTTTATTCACTAATTTAAAAGCCCCCTCGTGCTTCTTAATAATATTTAATTTGGGTTTTATCTAATCTAACAATTATTATTATCAGAGTCGGAGTTTAAACATCGACGCGTTGGCTGAAGAAACTGAAACACAACGAATCCCAACCATCATCAACAAACCGGAAGGAATATTTTTATCATTTATAAAGTGGCGCCTAAATAACCTTAAGTACTGACATTGTGCGGTAATTTCTAATTTTTATACGGATAATATCTATTTTGATCGATGAGCGGCGTTAAGAACAGTGTATTGAAAATTTGGCTACGGACCAACTGGCTGTAAGTCTCCACAGAACTATGACTACACGCGAAGTGGTCCTAGATGGAGGCTCGCCCTGGGGTTTTCGCATGCACGGAGGCGTAGACGTTCAACAACCACTGCGAATTTCTAGGGTAAGTTATTGTGTGGAATTTGGTCCTTTTAACTCGATTGTTCAGGGCGCCCTGGTTGCTTTATGCATTCCTGCAGGCCGTAGCATTCCTGCTGCTATGTATGACAATTATCTCCACAGTTTGGTGAAATGTGTGCTCATTTCGCAAGCTCTGATAATATCCACACGTTATAGATAGCGGATTAGTCATTGTTTTGATTTATTTTATGTTTTTAAATATGACATAATATCTAGTTTGGTTATATTGGAACACACTTGATAGGTTGTTTATCATTTTTTAAGCTTCAACAACTTGGAATCTGAAACGATACACGAACTAAATTAGAATTTTTAAATTGCGCTGCACCGGACTGGCTTTAGAAGCATTGTGATGAATTCAGAAATCAGTCAGTATCCCTTCGAAATATTTTGTTTGAATCCTAATTTAACTACACATCACGTTGCGTTTTAGCCAAATTAGTCGAAAGCGATAATATGTTTCTAAGTGCAAATACGTGTTAAAAAAGTATTGGTGTATCGATATACCCAAAAAAAAAAACAAAATAATTTAATGCTAGACGAATGTGTCTGTTAATTAATATGTTAATTGCCAGTCTTGGAATGATATTTATAGTTTTAAAAGTCGATTAATAAGAATAGATTGCAGAACATCCTCCTTAATTATAATAAATATTACATATCAGTATTTTGATATCTGCTAAGCGCTCTAATGAATTGGAACTAGATTGAAATGTGAATGCCCAATCAATATAAAAACAGTGAGACTTCTTTTCTTTAACTTTTATGCCTTATCAATGGAAATGTTAATAGCAGGGAACTTTAAATGAAGAAAAATAGGGTGATTTATTTTTCATTTCTCAAGTACAATTCCTCTTATACTCAAGTTATTCAATGTAGTCCTTTTATTTTGAATAGTTTTTTGTCCGCTCCAATTTTTCAGTTAAGACAATTATCACTACGGCAAGAAGCAACTCGTGCGAAAATGGTTTTAACGTATTTTTTTAAATAATTTGGAAGTTTATTAAATTTAAAAGTTTCGTTAAATTTTTTTAAATACTCGAGTTTTAAAAAATGTCGTGGTAAAAACTATGCTTAGTGCAGTTAGTCAGTAAACGTTGAAAAAAAACCAATACATTTATTTGGAAGACTAAATTAAAATGAACTCAAATATAC
>JABXWE010050033.1:0-16055 GCA_014611495.1 Limonius californicus
ATATAATTAAGCATTTAATCACCTCCTTACAAAGTCCAATTTTCAGTAGTTATTAAACAAATTAAATTGTGACATTTCTCTTTACCGACATTGGTATGTTTGATTCTACTTCTTCTTCTTTTCGTTTTATTCTCTATTATTCTTCGTTTACATTAAAATTGGAATCTAATTAATACGGGTATTAAAATGATAATAATTGTTGCTAAGGGCTAATCTATCAGTACCGATCTTTAAGATCAATTATTTCTTGATAAAATGTGAAATCCAAAGATTATTTTACCAATATTAAGGTATGTGCCTTAAGAAATAATAATCAACCCAGTAAGGTTAAAGTCTAAAAAATGTCCTTTAACTTTAATAACAGACTTTGTTACCTACAGTTCATTCATATGAAACTTATAACCATTGGACTAACACCGTCTACGTCGTAAATGTAAATTAGAACCTCCATTATAAATTTTTATATTATTTAGGTGAACTACAGCTTTTTGGAATGGCATACGCCATTATTCATTATATTACGGTCTGGTGTAGATTATAATTCGTATTGTAGATCAGCAAGTTTATTTAATTTGGGACTATGATTTAAATGTCGACTTTGTTCTAGCACACGCTATTATTTTACTGCTTGTCGGTTGATGTGAATGTATAAATGTATATAAGGCAGTTTTGAGGTTATATCTACATTAAACTAGAGTAGTTCTAGACTTGTTAGTTCTGAAGCCACTTACTATGCCTAACAGTAACATGTAGGAGATAGTTGTTAGGTCGTATCTTGTTATACTTTTTTTTTCCCCTGGGTCCGTCTACCCTTGGTTCAGGAGACACTTCAGCCAATAAGGCTTATTGTGTACCCCCTGGTATTTGCTCACACCCAATCCGTGATCTTACTTCCCTGTACCAAGGCGTACAGGCCACTCACGGGGTGCGTATCAAAGTCCTCCGGTTCCATGTATGGTTGCCCGAATATGCGTTGTCTTTTTCCAGCCAGCGCATTACAGCTGCATAGGATGTGCATTGTGGTTTCTGGTGCCTCACTGCAGAGTCTGCTTGTGGGGTCACTATCAAATTTCTTGATCCTGATCAGGTGATCCTTGACAGTCATGTGCCCTGTTAGGAGACCCGTAAGGATTTTTAGCTGCATCCTGCTTAGCTTAAGCAGTTCTATTGCTTTATGCCTGCAAGGTCCTTTAATGAATGCCTTGCTATGACTTAATCCTGGTCTGTCTAGCCAGTAGGTTTTGTGCTGGTTGCAAATTCAGTCGCTGATTACGCTACGGATTGCATATCTTGATACTCCCAGTGCAGGTTCAGGCCCGTAAAACGGTCCTGCAGAGCCCTGCCTTGCGAGTTCATCCGCTTTTTCATTTCCTACGATCCCACAGTGGCCCGGCACCCAGAGCAGCCTCACGGTGTTCTGTCCTGCCAGGTCGTTGAGTACTTCGTAGCATTCCCAGACCAGTCTGGACGAGGCCTTGGAGCTTGAAAGTGCTTTTAGGGCCGCCTGGCTGTCCGATAGGATGTAGATACGCCTACCTACGTAGGCCCTTCTTTTGTTTTCCCGCGCACATTGAAGAATCGTGTATATTTCCGTTTGAAAAACGGAGGTGTACCTGCCAAGTGTAACTTTGCCTTGGCGTTACACCGTGTATGCCTGCACCAGTTCCCGTCTCAGTTTTTGAGCCGTCTGTGTACCAGATTAGGCTTCCAAGAGGAAAGTCCGGCCCAGGAGATGTCCAGACTGTTCGCTCCTGAATTGTGACCTCAAAGAGTGTGTCTGTTAGGTGTTTTGACGGCATATGGTCCGTTCTCATGTCAAGCATGGGACCTCCAGTGCTGTCAATTAACCTTGTGTGTTCAGTGTCTGCTCGTAGATTGAACTGTGCACTCTGCAATCTATATAGTCCCAGCCTAGCCTCCCCCCTAATCACCAGGTGAAGGGGGGGAGGTCAAGGAGAGTTTCCATTGCAGCGGTGGCCGTAGTTCTCATTGCCCCTGTATTCCTAGACAGGCAAGCCTTTGAATCTTGCCTATTTTTAGTTTTGCTGTTTCCTGCTTAACCTTGGGCCACCACACCAAGGCTGCATATGTTATCGCAGGTCTGACCACTCTGATGTACAGCCAGTGCACCATGCTTGGTCTTAAACTTCACGATTTGTTGTAGGTGCGTCTGACTACCGCAAGGGTAATCTCCGCTTTCCTTATAACTTTCTCAATGTGCTGGTTCCAGGTAAGCTTGGAGTCCAGAATTACCCCCAAGTATTTTACCTCTCTCGTTAAATTGATTGCCTGACCGGCAAGAAGGAGGGGACCTAATCCCCTTAGATTCTTCCTTCTCGTAAAGGGTACTATGGTGGTCTATTGGGGACTGACCTTCAGGCCTTCCCTTTCTGTCCACCGGGTTACTACGTTCAGGGCCATTTGCATACGTTCTTTGACCGTATTTATGAATTTCCCTTCTACTAGAATGACCAAGTCATCCGCGTATCCAAGGGATGAGAAGCCTTCGTTGCTGAGGTTCACCAGCAGTCCGTCCATGACAAGGTTCCATAGCAGGGGGGAGAGAACTCCCCCTGGCGGACATCCCCCTGCCACCCGCCCCGCCAGCGTCTCGTCCAACAACGACAGGTCTCCTCCAGACCAAGATTTGTCATTACTGTTGAGATCGAGTTGAATGATGTATTGTCAAAGGCTCCTTCTATGTCCAAGAATGCCCCTAGAAGAATCCCTTTGGTTTCCAGCGCTTTCTCCGCCCTTCTAACAAGGTGGTGAAGTGCTGTTTCTATTGATACGCCTGCTCTGTATGCAAAGTGGTCGCGGTGTAGAGGACTGGTTACCAGCACACCGTCCCTAATATGCCTATCGAGCAACTTTTCCATTGTCTTAAGTACAAATGACATAAGACTAATGGGCCTGTAGGCCTTAGCCTGAGAATAGTCAGCTCGACCAGTCTTGGGTTTAAAGACCACCCTGGTTAGTCTCCATATTCTCGGGAGGTACTTCATAGCCATACTGGCTCTCCGAATCTTACAGGCTCTTATGAGCAGGAGGTCCGATCCTCTCTGCAGCATGGCTGGAATGATCTCATCCGTTCCCGATGATTTGTATGGTTCAAATGAGTTTATGGCCCATTTGATTTTCCTGAAGGTAACCACTTTCCTGGCAGTTGCCCAGTCTACCCTCGATGCTCTGTATTTCGAGATATCTGGTCCTTGGCTCTGCCAGTCTAGCGGTGCCTGATTCAGTAGGTCCGACCCCGGAAAGTGTACCCGAAATAGTTCGGTCATAGTTTCCTTCCGGTTTTCGTGTAATCTCCAGTATCTTTTATTGGATGCTTATCGAGCAATGGGAGTCTTTAGAGAGTATCTTATGGAGTCTAGCACACGGGAGTCTTTTCAATCTCCTCACACTGCCTCCTCCATGATACCCTTCTAGCCTTTCTTAGTGCTTTGTTATACTCGGTTAGGGATGATTTATATTTTTCCCTGTTACTCGATCGCTTTGCCGTATTAAATAGTTTTCTTACTTTTCCCCTCATTACGGTGAGTTCTTGGGTCCACCAGGGGACTCTCCTGTTGGAGACCTTCACCGTTGGGGGACAGTTTTCCTTGAACGTGGAGATGATCGTGTCTGTTAGTTGTACCACGGTATTTTCCAGGTCAAGGTTGTTGTTTATCGAGATCTTAGTCCCCGCCAGTTTACGATCTAGGTCCTCCTTATATGACTCCCAGTTCGTTTTACGGGGGTTTCGATAACTTTCTACCACGCGGTTAATTCCAGTGATTTCAAAGCATATGTATCTGTGATCTGAGCAACTCTCTTCATCAGACACATGCCAATTTTTAACAAGATTACTTATATTACAAGTACCCAATGTTATATCAATTACTTCCTGCCTTTGTCCTGTTACAAAGGTAGGTTTGTTTCCCCTATTCAGGATGTCTAGGTTGTGAACCATACTGAATTGTAAAATAGACTCACCTCTCAAGTTGGTGTTGCTACTTCCCCAGACCACATGGTGGAAGTTGGCGTCACAGCCAATCAATAGCTGCGATCCATTTACTCTGCAGCTGTTGACTAGCTCCTCCACTGCTGTTGTGGGTGGTGGCACCGGGTCATCAAACGGAAGGTACGCCGACCCGAGTATTACCTCCCTCGGCCCCCCTCTGTTTGATGTCAATTTTACCGCTACTAGATCCTGTGAACAGAAATTCATTAGCGGCAATATTTTAACTCCCTTCTTGGTTATTATACAGGACCTGGGTCTGTCGGTGTCTCTGCTATATGTTAGCTCCTCACCAACTACCCCGAATCCTAAAATTTTACCTCTGCTAACCCAGGGTTCTTGTATGAGGGCTACATCGAAGCCCTCCATCATCTTACATAGGGCCGCCGAGGCCGCCCTACTGTGGTGGAGGTTCACTTGTAGTACCCTTAGCGTCATCTGTGGCGCCCTGTATAGGCTCGAACACCACTGCTCCCAGCCCAAGGTAGGCCTTGAACCGAGCCTGTTCAAGGACCGTATACGACGCCATGTCCATGGAGAAGGCCCAGATTTCTCCATCTTTCTCGACTTTACTGCTCAGCTTCCGCCAGTCTCCCGTTTTTAAGCCTGGGTTTTGAAGCTCAAGCCGGGTTTTGACGGATTCTTCCACTGGTCTTCCAGGGATCAACACCGTTGCTCTGGGGCGCTTAGGAAGGTCCTTGTCCTCGACCACGGTCAAGTCCGTCCCTTCCCAAAGTCCTGCGATTTTGTCGACTGACTTCTTTAGCCAGTCCTTGGTGAAGTCGTTGGCACACGTGATCCATATGATACCTCCCGTGTACCCACTTCTTTCAAACTGCGGAGGACTCGCACTCCCCGAGGGGGTCTCGTCCAACGCATCCGTTATTTTGTTTAGAATCAGGTCCGCTTGCCCCTGATCTAATACTTCGTCGGGATGATGTCTATTGATCACTGCCATCGTTAGTCCTTTGGCAGCTTCACTGTAGGAACCAGTCTGCACTTGGCCTTTGGTTCTCTTTGTTTGCCGCTTCTTTGATGCGGGAGTAGAGTAATCCGAGAGGGGTCTTTTGGTGCCCCCACTCTCCTTCCCCTTTTCCTCCTTCTTCCTTTCCGGCTCCGTCCTCTTTGCCGTCGCCTTCTTCTTCTGGGTTGGCTTGTCTTTCGTCCCCGCCTGAATTTTTTCCGCCTTCCCGAGCTTGTTCTTCTGAGCTCCAGACAGTCTCTTTGGCTGCAGTCCTGTCTTAGCAACTTCTGCAGCTATGTCGCTAGTATCTGATGGCCCAGCTACAGGTCCATCAGGCTTGACCGATCCCTGCGTTTGGACCACCTCCACTTGCATCTCGGTGTCTTCCATTGGATTTGGATCCACCGTTTCAGAGTCTCTCACTGGTGAGTCCTCCTTAAATATATTTTTAAAATTAAACGTCTTCATACAATGTCCCACGAGTAAGGGGGAAATAAAAGGTCACCACGCCAGGAGCCCACTGCTGGCGTGGAAGGCAAAATACAACGGGGTGCGCCCGGTTCCCCGAGGTTGGTCGCTAATGATGGGGCTGCCCCCCGACCTTGCATCCCTTCGGCATGCACCATGCCACTGAGAATTGGGAGGTTTTCATAGTGGCCTCATCCACGTGGTTCAGGCGATTAAGCCCAGACCCCCGTTCCACTACTACAATGCTACCCAGGGCTACAGATTGCTCTGTCTACCTTGGGGTCTTTGCAGTGCAGAGTGGTTTACGATTTAGCGGGCGCGTTAACACTGTAACGCTGTCCGACGCCGTTTACCCCAGTGCAGGCCCTTGACCACGACATGACAGTTGGGCTGGGTGACCTGGTCCGCGGTACTAATTTTTGGGTGCTTCCAGCCAACTTTTACGGTCGCGAGCGGCCTTATCGTCGGTACTAACCTCCAGTGTCACATACGCTCATCCACGAAGAGGCCTTCCCCCTATCCGCCACCTGGGGACGCGCCCGGTAGGGAGCCACCCCCCCGGGATCTTGTTATACTTAGTTAGTCTTATACTTCATGGTTGTGTAACAAATTATTGTGCTTAACTGTAACAAGCTAGTTGTTAAGTTATATTTATATTAGTCGAGGTTATTCTTATTCTTGTTAGTTTTAAAGCAACTTACCGTGCCTAACAGAATCAGTTATAAAGGATTTCTTAGGTTGTATTTACATTCTATAATTGTTAGTTCTGAAGCAATGTGCTGTACGTAACAGTAACGTGTCTAATGAACTTCCTCAGTTATATTATGTTGTACTAGGTTAGGCTTAGACTTGCTAGTTGTAAACCCGTTTTTTATGTCTAAAAGAAACAGTTTTAAGGGACTTCCAAGGCTATGTTTACGTTATACTAGATTAGTCGCATACTTGTTACTTTTGAAGTTATTTACGCGCAAGTAACAGTATAAGGGGCTTTGTAGGTTATATTTACGTCATACTAAGTTAGTCTTACACTTGTTATATTTGCAGTAGTTTACTGTGCTTAACACAAGCAGATATAAAGGATTTTCCAGGTGTTATTTACATCCTTCAATTATTAGTTATGGAGCAATTTGCTCTTTGTAGTAGTAACAGGTATAAGAAGCTTTCCAGGTTATATTTCCGTTATACTAGGTTAGTCTTACACTTGTCAGTTTTGAAGTAATTTACCGTGCCCAACAGAAACAGGCATAGGGAATTTCCTAAATCATATTTATGTCTTAAAATTATTACTTCTAAAGCAATTTACTGTGCCTAACAGTAATAGGTATAAGAGACATTCTGAGTTATATTTATGTTGTCCTAGGTAAGTCCTACACTTGTTAGTTTTGAAATAATTTACTGTGATTAACAGAAACCGACATAAAGGATTTTCTAAATTACACTTAAGTACGTCCTACAATTATTAGTTCGGAAACAATTTACTGTGCTTGACAGTAACAGGTATAGGATACTTTCTGAGTTATATTTACATATCTTAGGGTAATCTTACACTTGTTAGCTTTGGAGTAATTTACTGTATCTAAGAGAAACATGTATAAATGATTTCCTAGGTTATGTTTACGTCCTACAATTGTTAGTTTTGAAGTAATTTTCTGTGCCTAACGGAAACAGGTATAAGGGATGTCTTACGATTTACGACATATTTACGTCCTACACTTGCTAGTTTGAAGTACAAGTACAAGTGACTTTCTGAGTTATATTTACGATATCCTAGATCAGTCCTACACTTACTTTTGAAGTAATTTACTGTGCCTAACAGAAACCGGCATATAGGATTTCCTAAATAGTAGTTTACGTCTTACAATTATTAGGTTTGAAACAATTTACTGTGCTTGACAGTAACAGGTATAGGGTACTTTCTGAGTTATATTTTCGTATCTTAGGTTAGTCTTGCACTTATTAGTTTTGAAATAATTCACTGGACTTAACCAAAACAGGTATAAGGGACTTCCTGAGTTATATATACATTATCCGAGGTTAATCTTACACTTTGAACTAAAGATACTGTGCCTAACAGAAACATGTATAAGGGATTTCCATCCTACAGGTATTCGTTCTAAAGCTATTCACTGTATCTAATAGGAGCAGATATAAGGGACTTGTTAGTGTATATTTACGTTATACTATATTAGCTTTACACTTGTTAGCGTCGAAGTAATATACGTTGCCTAATAATAATAGGCATAAGGGACTTTCTGGGTGATATTGACGTAATACTAGATTAATTCCACACCTGTTAGCTTTGAATAAATATATTATCTCCAACGGGAATATTATGTATAACGAAATTTTTAGCTACGTTTCTGCTGTATTATGTTAATCGTAGACTTCTCAGTTTTGAACAACTTACTTGGTAACTGTAACAGGTGCAAGAGACTTTTTAGTTTATATGAACGTTGTACTATGTTAGTCTTACACCTGTTTTTTTCGAAGCAATTTACTGTGCCTAACAGTAACAGTCATAAGGATGTTGTTAGGATATACTGTACTTAGGTTATGTTAGGTTAGTTCTATAGTTACTGGTTCTCTATAAGGTCGACTTATTAGGTTATAGGTATTTGCGTTATACCACGTTAATGTCATAGTTTTTAATTTTGAATTAATTAATTGTTGTTAGCAAGTAACACGTACAGTAAAGTTTGTATGCTATATTTGCATTGTACTAGGTTAGTCTTAAGATTTGTTAGTTTTGAGTCACATTACTGTAGCTATTAATTATATTGACACTAGCGACCTTGACAATGACTGACACTTTTACGATATAACGTAATATTTTACTGCGACCACTTGACTTGTGTAATAGTCTGTACATATGATAACATTCATCGACGTAAAAACCGTTGTAAGGCAGTTAGTTCTCAAGATTAGAGTATCCAACAAGCATCAAAATTTGTGGAAAATATATATCTACAATCTGAATTTATATTTGATAATTCAATTTATAATTTGCCACCCAAATCATTGCATATCAAATATTTGTTAGTTGTTCTAAATTAAACGAAGAATACAAAAATGTAATGTTTACCATTTTAACTTCATCAGCAGAGAAGGCTCTATCAAGAGAAGATTGCTTGCCATCAACATCTGTTTGAACTTCGGACAAGGTGGTTCTCTTGATGGTAATGGTTGACTTGACTTTCCTGCCATCAGCAGTTTCTTGTTCTTGCTCTACACCATCATTTATTATCAAGTAAACTAAAAGTTTGCTCATTCCTTGTTTTATATAATCGTTTTCATTAATACATGGTAAAGATCCGCATAAGTGGAACAGCAAACTAGATAAGTTTATTAGGCTTTTTAACCACAACGCCAAAAATGTTTGCAGTTCAATTACTTGTACAAAATTCACAGATTTAGATATAAAGTTATCTCGAACCATCTATAACTTACAGGCTAGTACTAAAATATAACTAGATAAAAATAAGGCAATTTAAAAATGATATAGGCTTGTATATACTAGGAGATTGAGAATTGGTAGGTAACTGAAGGGCAGTGGCAAAGCACAAAAAGGAGTGGCGAGCTATAGTTGATTTGAGCAAGACCCAACTACGGTCACAAAGACCATATGATGATGATACATATATCTATTGTTAAAACAACTTATAGCTTTAGTTTAAAATTAATAACGTTTGCCATGGCATATCAGCAAAAATTTAAGGTATTATTGGATTCATATGGTTTGTAAGTTTTCGGTAGTCTGAAATTTTAATTATTACATTTAGTCTGATGAAAATTTTTTTTATAAAGAATTCATTATTTTTAGGTCCAAAAAAGCTCTATTATGTAATGGCGTTTGTACTGTCAACCCATTGGCTTAACTATGATGAATATTGTTTCTATTAAAATAAATACATAAACTTTGTTTTAGCTAAAATTAATAGTTTGTATAACTTACCCACAGCTCTGCTTCCAAGATGTCCAAGATGTTGTATTTGTTATTCGAAAATTCGTCCATGTTTGAAAAGAATTTACAGATTACCTCGAACGGCTTTAAAGCTGAAGCACAACTATATGATTTGGCTCCACTTAAGTCCTTTTATAACTATCGATTACGCTGTGATTAATATCTATTTCCGGAGATAAGCTTCTGAATACATATATGGTACGATAGATAATTAGCCATATCCTCTAGTTACTAAGTTATATTGTTGAGGTGGCACTAGTTATCTAGTTGAATTACCAAAAAAGCTTTTCTATTAAGATCAGCGCAGTACAAGTAGGTAAAAGGGATTATTGTTCGTAATGTATTTTTTCTCAAAATTTTTCTTTATTAACTACCATTTTAAGTTAATCTTTGGCGAAGTTACATGTTTCCATCAAACGAAACTACCGCCGAACTAAACGCACTTCCTCGCAACAAGTTTAAGCAGACTTGCCGCGTCTTGTACTTGACTTGTATCGTCGATGTCAACGGTGCGTAGAAGTCGAGGGAGATTACTTTGAAGGACGCTAGAGATATTTTCACCTATGGCTACCTCACATGCTTTGTATTTGATCAATCCCGTTATATATTTGTCCAACCTCGTATGTCAGTTTTGGAAATAATAGCCAACTCTATAGGTGATAAAAAATGCCTTTCGAACACAAAGTCAGGCGAAAATAATATCTCTAATTCCGTTGCCTCAATATACCAGCTGAACTTGTGGGCTACACGCTACATTTTAAATGGTGCTTCTTTAAAAACAGTATGTTTTCATTCTGCTAACTGGCTGTGTGTTTATTAGTTCTAAAAATTGATACCTTTGTTGTGACAGTGTTTTTAAAAAATTATTATAATAGTAATAAACCCTACAGTGCGCTAATGGTGAAATTGTTTTTGTTGAAACCTTTCTTGGTTGAACATCACCGCAACAGTGCTGTTTTATTTGACCAAGCGTTCCATAATTATATCGATATTGCTAACTATTACACTAAAATGGTAGTTTAATAACCTGTGTACAAATTTTCTGGTCGTAACATATCTCTGTTGAAGTCATTAGATCTACATGGAATGCTCTGACTTCTACCGGCCTCTGATTTTAGCTGATATTTATTAGTGTTTATTTTTTAAAGGCCGACCTATGACTGCTTCTGTGTTTATTAGTTTTAATGTATTTGAAATTTATTTTTTAGCTGGTATTTAAATCATCAGAAATAAAGAAGTTATACGGTTTAAAATCGGAAATACTTACCAAAAACTACAAAACAAGAACAAATATAAATGTTAATATAAACAAAAGTTTTTTTATGACTAAGTTTATGTGTAATAAAGCCATCTCTTCGTACTTAGAACACGTCGTCGTAGAATTGATTGATTCTGATGGTTAGCGAAATGTCAGCATCGACCAATTCGACCACGACTCGGTCTAAACCTGAAAAGATGACTTCACTCTTAGTTTGATTTATATGCGGTCTTTAAAGTAAAATATGTTATGTACATTAATATATTAGTATCTAACCTAACTATAGAGCTTTGGTGAAACACGTGGCAGAGAAGAAGCCGATGCGCAACAGTGGGATGAAAAGGCTGTCAATGATGATCATGATGCGGCATAGAACGAGTTTGCTCAGTGTGACTATGCGGTCAGTACTTCGACCGCTAAAGGGTATAGATGTATTCTGGCCCCTTAGACAGTAGCGTTTTCTAATAGTGTGATTCAACTGTAGTCGCTTCTAACAGATGTGTGTATATGCTATGTTTTCCATCCATGTATCCATGTTACTACTTGGTTGGGATGCATTATGACAAATATAAATATTCTGTTACATAAATGTTTATAAAAAGAAACAACACCAGATACATAAATGGATACTTCTACTACATTGCTGTTTAGAAAGATGCAATATTTAATTCAAATATCTGTTGGTCTATAACCACCATATTCCAGGTTTATCAAATTCTAACATGAACAAGCGCAGAATTACTCCACAACAAAGTACAAGTATAAAATTTGCATAAACAAGCAAGCAAGTGATGATTTTCTAACCATGAACTATTGAAAGAAGTTACGAATACCACCTTCGACTATTTCTTGTATGTCTTCTTCTTAGAGTGCTTTATCTCTTACGAGACGTAGCGTCTTATATGTACAGACTATAAAAAAGCGAAGAGCTCTACCGAACAATGGAATAGATTACAGTCGACGACACTAAAACATGATACCTAACAAAAAAGTAGGTATATCAGCACAATTCCAATATGATACGGTTGCCATACCAGTCAAAAGCAGACTAAAACGGAAAAATACTACAGGGGTATCATCCAATCTATTTACTACCATTCTGGAAAATGTTCTGAAAGGTCTGACTAAGTAAAAGGAGAAAAGGCATCAATACTCTGCGAATTCCTATTATATATTGCTGTGGTATAGCATCCCTGATTGAAATAATCTAGCTGTGAGCTTATACTTAAAACGGTTTCATGCAGCAAGTCTCAGAAATAGATTGCTGAGTTAGTATGCGTCTGATTTACGAATTAAAGTAATGGAATGAATCTACCAAACGTTCAAATTCGAACGTTGCAAAACTGTTTTCTAATATGATTACATCCTCAAAACCGTTTGTAGATAATATTCAAGATTCTAAAAATGCAGTGTAATTTAATATTTCTTACAAATCCATTCTTGGGGGTTTTGCGAACCCCCTGGTATAAAATATTACCAGGGATATCGAGTTGGGTCCCAATACATATTATGCCATTACGACGGTGGTTGAATTGAGTCTCAGGAATGCAAAGTAGGGCTAACATTTGATTTGTTCACTTTTGATGTATAACTTGACTTTCCGAAGCTGTTTGATGCTGCAATTTGACACCGCAGCCTTGTTTGGTCTTGGCTTTCATTATTATGACGATTTTGGAAGTATTTGCCAATACTGTTTCGGTTTTCTTGTCGGGTAAACAATGTAAATTAAAAACTATTGTAATATGTTTCGGTAAATGTAAACAAATATGTATTTTGGGGAAAGTTGGACTTTTCATGTGTGAAATTGATAAAACTATTTTGTGCCAGAATGTCTTAAAAACACTTTTCATTAATTTTAATAATCTTTTTAATTTAATTTAGTATCAATAATAATAATAATAATCAATAGGAAACTTTTAATAAAAGTAAATATTAGTTTTCTAATTTCAAATTTTACGGGATAATCAAAATGTGCAGAAATTTTCCAGCTTTATATTTATAAAGTCAGATTTTGTGTTTTGTGAAATATAGGAAAGTTATTTGAATTAAGATTTAATTAAATTTCGTAATTTTATTCTCTCTTCTCATTGGCTGAATAGGTCAGAAGATTTGCTTCAGGTATGTGTGTATTGTCACCTTCCTAAGTAGCGCTCCCAAAAAATTCATAATTTCTTACCTAGTTACCTAGCAACCGATATAAAGAAAAACCTATATTTGATATTTCAGTAGCGATGTAAACTTCAGAGCAAATGCACGTTTCTTTTTGCGACTCCGTAAACATTGTAAATTTACGTTAAGTATGTGTGAATTTTAATAAACCAATTATTTGTTGTTATTGGTGAATTAACATTGTAATTTTAATCGTACCAGTGGCTGAGAAGTGTATATTGCATAACATTAAATCAGGATTCGGCTTGGATTATTTCAGTGAGTGTCGCTAATCTTTTTTTCCTCGATGACTGTTGTTTTACGTTTCGTTTGACGTTTAGAATTGAAAACAAATGGCATAACCTCCGAATATCTACGATTGGAACAAAAGTATAACAGTATTTAAAATTTTAAATAAACCGAACTTATAATTAAGCTTTGTTGGTAATTATAACTAAAAGTAACTGAAATCATAGACTGAAGGAAGAAAAGAAATAGAACATTTTTAATCCCAGTTCAAACCAGTAAAATGTTATGTTTGAAGTGCTGCGGGTTTTAAATAAAACAATTGTTATTTATAGTTTCACATCTACGAACAGTGTGAACTAAAATACCTAAGTTGCTACTTACCTGTGAGAACATATACATCGATGAGATCATCAATTTTCCAAGGAATTCTACGATCAAGCGTGTGTGTTCAACTTTTTTGAAGAACAAGCAGATCCGTCAACGGAATTTTACCAACGGCTGTAGCATTTGAGCAAACACTACAGTGTCGGGATTGTTTAAACTTAATAATTTGTTTCTGTTGTTAGTGTTATTTAGTTAATAAACTGTTCAAATTTAAAAGGGCAAGCATTCATAAATTGGCACAATTTTTATTTAGTTGTATTTATATCAATTATTTTACTAAGAATTCATACGTCAAACTTTTACCTTTCGCATTGTGCTTATTACCTTCAAGGTCAAACGCACTACTTTTGAAATTACAGCACATCTCTGAGATTAAGAGAATAATTATTTGTTGTGAAGATTCCCCTGTTTGTTAGTTCAGTTAAAATATTAAGAAGAATTTTACTCTTGGTGCACCAACGTGGTTAATAAATTATAAAGTCACATAACTAATTTATTTAATTAATAATATTTATAATTAATTTTTGAGGAATCAGCAATATATATATAGCGACTATTTGACAGCTCCTATATAGTCCATCTATCGCATCCCAAACCCTATTCTTCTTGTCTTGCCATGTATTCTTATTCAGATTTCTTCGTTTCATATTTTTTTTCATTTCATCTCTCCATCGCGTTATAGTCTCCCTCTTTTTTCTTCTATGTGAAGTTTAAAAATAACCAAATCAAGCCAAAGTGTGACAAAGTCAGAATAAAATTTAGACGTTACATTAGACAGAAACTCCGTATAATAAGTAGAAAAATGTACATATCTTAGATAAACAGTTACACCAATGGTGTAAATTCTCAGAAGAACGAGGTTAGAATAATCGCCTTTGGTAGATTAAATTATATATTACACAACAAATATTTTACTCGTTCTTTAGAAACTAAAGTATAAAACGAATGAATTGCAAACAGCCTTTGATAAAAGGAATCATACGTAAACCATTGCAATGTCATAGCGCTATAGAACAACAGAAGCTTAATATTTCACTGAAAGAGACCGATTTATAGGAAAAATAGGTAGGTATCAGAGAAAAGATGAAAATCATCCACCAAATTTGTGGTGCGCAATGAAAAGCTGGAAGATAACCATTGGTTATCAATTCAAGATTGAATACCATGATTAAGCCAAACAAGAAGAGGAAGACTACAATCAAGGTAAAGAGACACGCGGTTTTAACTTTTAGAAAAGACGCAATGAATGGACATTGAGGATATTTAGGTCCAAAAATGAATGGATGATGATTAAAATGAAATGATAAATAAGTGTTGATTAGAAACTTTGTTCTTACAAATACACATCAAGTATTTTAATATACAGAATACCGCTTTGAACTTATCCAAACAAGTATGACCATTACATCCGTAAGGAAATTTAAATATAAATATACCCAGAGTTTGCTTTTCTAGTGAGAGATTTCAGAATGGTGGTTCTTCTTGTGCTTTGTAAACTCTAGTAGCTGTGACATTATCCACCTTCATTACCTGAAAACAAAAACTCTTTTTTACAAAGGAAATGTATGTTTCATTGACTGATTCCAATATAAGTGTTTATGTGGTGACAGAAAAGCATGAAATTTACTAGTGTAGTATTTTTTATATAGAATTCTCCGCTTTATATACATAGATAACCAATGTCAGTGTACAATTTTAACACATAAATAACATATAACACCAAGGATGAAAATATGTACATACCATTTGAACTTCCTTATCTGAGAACGTTCTATCCAGTATAGTCAGTTTTCCATTGTCATGCCTCTGTACTTCATGCAATGTGGTGCCATTGATTGATATTATAGTTTTCACATCCCTCCCATCAGGCGTCTCTTGTTCAAATTCTACACCAGGTTGAAACTTAATAACAATATTTTTGAATGGTAGAGATGATGTTAATGTATATTCGTCTTCTAATTTTGTTAAAACAATTTCTGGATATAATGTTGTAGCCACCTTGCGTAACACCCCATTGACATCTGCATAAAAAAAGGCTTTTAGACTAGATGTGATTGCCATTGCTACAAGTTGTGTAACAAATTATCTATTGAATACTTATATGCGTATTTACATATACATTAAACCTATTTGATAATATGCACCCCAAATAGCAAGTTATCAAATAATCAGTGTTGGGTAAGTTACTCTAAAAAAGTAACTAAGTAAGTTACTAAGTTACAAAATTATAAAAGTAACTTGAATAAGTTACTAAGTTACCACAAAGTAACTCGTTAGTTTTTAAGTTACCTTTTTTATGAGACGCTACTAATATACATGCAATTACTAGCAACATAATATCAACAGAAACAGGTATTTTATTGCTCGCTAACCCCACGTCTTCAAAATCATCAACCTCCATGAAAGTGCTGTTCATTTTGATAAACAAACACTTATTGAAACTTGTCACAAACAAATTTACTACATGAAGTGCAGATAGCATACAACACAGATTTATTATAGTAATGTTTAAACAGCAGAACTTGGGGGAAGGAACAGGCTTAGAGCTTAGAGGCGCTGGTTCAACGATGTTTTTGGGATTTTCCCAGGATTCTATTTTATTTTTCTTTATTATTGA
>JABXWE010050049.1:0-19291 GCA_014611495.1 Limonius californicus
CGGTTTATGAGGGGGGGGGGGGGGCTCCCTGAGACGTCGCCGTTCACTCTGCAATCCTGTGAAATCAGTTTATAATTTTGTGTGTTTTATTCGAAGAATTTTGCCGATATAAGAAAATAATACTGCTTGTACAAGGCCTTTCTGCAGTATCATTTTTTCGGGTATTGGCTTAGATATAATTGTTTTGAGTTCGCCTGTGTGTGACCTTTTTATAATGTTAAAAATGTTCGCTTCAAAATGTGTTTTTTATTAATGTTGATCTTTGTTCGTTACCAAATTATAATAATTTGACCATTTTGCATGTATTTGTATCCGCCTTGTTTTTGTAATTTAATGAAATGCCTTTTTTTTAAACTCAATTCTTATTTTATTTTGATCTTCATTAAAAATAATGTGACGATTCCTGTAAGGACAGCTGAGAGTGATTGTTGCGCTCCTTTGTTTACGTGGCTAGTCAATTCATACTTTTTTATTAGGAACAATTGCGTGAAAAGGTTCCATCACACACAACCCTGGGATTGGCCGTTCAAATTAACGTGGAGCTTGAGCAGTGCCGGATCTAGTGATATTCCCGTTGACGCCCTCAATTATTATGACTTTATCCAAATTTAATCAGGTTTAAGCGCTGTGTATTTTACAAAGTGAGCTACGCTAGATCATACCATCGTTTATGTGTCACCATTCCGCTTAGCCCGTGGCAAGGTATTTCCTTTTGTTTAAATTTTACATCTGCAACTTCACTTCAACCCTATATTTTTTTGTGTCTGTCCTATGACGTCACCGTTTCTGCGCTTGTATACAAAGGCTTACAAGAATAATTTGGAATATGAATTAATAAACATTTTCATTTCGATATTTTACCTGTAGAGAGAGAACACATACGTGCATTTCTATAACATGTCATCGCTTTTGCTTACAATTAAGCAAAATACAAATATAATGTAAGACCCTTACCGATTACATATTTAAATGACCTATTAAATCTCTCATTTGCAGCTGTCCGTACCATTCGGAAATCATTACATTCCATAAATAAGTGTGCCTACTCATAATCTCTTTTTAACCACTTACGCATGCCAGCTTATCTCAACAACTCACGCATGAAGTGTTAAAAGCCAAAAATCAAACATCAAATATTGACTCTTCTATGTTTGGCTGTTATACACAGCCATTGTTCCGTTATTGACAGTGAGAGTATTATCAAGTATTGCTTGCTGACGCTTATCAGCGCAGGGCACCCGCGTTACGACCAGACATGATGACGCTTTCGCACACCCTTTATCTAAATAGGGACGTTATTGCGGCGAGTTGCGCAAAACCCATTACGTTTTGAATTGTCTATGGGAGGAACACACAAGCATTATTACACGGAAAACATTAATGTTTATACCGTTTCTCTTCAGATAACGCATTCGGGAGAAAGTGTTATACGTAGTCATAAAAGTGGGAATACTATCTAAATACCTACAGAAAGATAGGTTTTAACATGTATTAAAGCAATTTTGCTCTAGGGATTAGTGGAAGCTAGATAATAAGCGAAATTATACAGGATAATCAGCAAAGCTCTCCATAAAGGTTGGACATGGAAAACAATCACAATCTTTACTTCTTACTTATCATAACGTTTACTAAAACTACTTCTACTTGACGATTATTAAAGTAAAGTTGAGTTGATATATCGAGTTTTTCCTTAAGAGCACACAAGAAATACTTATCAAAACATAAATTAGAATGAGGGAGGGTTATGATGCACAAATAAGTTTCTCGGGTCCTTTCGTAAAAATGGGAGTTTGAATTGCTTAAAACATCGGCTCGAATTCTGTGAGAATACTTTAAGAAATGTCTGGATATCACTAAGTTAGGTTTTACTGTATCCAGCTATTTTTTTACATAATATACTTTCATGAAGTTGTAGTACACTATTCAATTAAATGATGACGCGGTCTAAGCCCGATGAGATTAGACACAAACCGCGGACGCCTGAAACTTCATGAAAGTGCACTATATAAATCAAGAATGCCTGGGTACGTTAAAAAATGCACGTCACATACCACACAAATTTCTTTACATTTAAAATATATTTGCAAAACAAATATACAAGAATTTGTAATGTAATTGTCATCATCATCGTTATCATATCCTCGTTAATAGCGCTCGTACCTCATGTACTAAAAATACTGTCAATAAAATGACGAATATCTGCAATATACGTTATATGAGTATCATTCGAGAACTGTCAGCTGAGTTTATATTTCTACAACTTGATTATTTATAAAATGATGTCAAATACATAAGGAAGCGGTACAAAACTACAATATAAAGATTGAATATATTCCATGGAATCCTGTATTTATGGATTTTGGAAAACCTATGTATATGTTAGATGAATTCGGACGTCTGATGATTTGTCTTTCTGTGAAAAATTATATAACTTTCGTTAAACAGCAACATTGAACGTTTATTAGAATACAATAAATATTAGAAATTTATTACGCAGGTTGTAATTTTTCTGTGTAATATAAGTTATGTTTGTCAAGTATACGAGGGTTATTCGGAAACTAAGGACCATTTAAATATTCCAGCCAAATGAGTCAATTTGGTACATTATGAGGGTGATTTAATGGATGGTGAGCTAGTCACACGTCACTTTACCGTGGCTTTGTCATGGTATTCAGTTATGTAACAAAGTGCTAAAACGAACAATACGATTGAAAATTTCGCCAAGTGCGAGGTGTATGTTTTCTTCATGCAAAAAGATCGATGACGCTGCCGAAATTTACCGTTAAATTTGCGAGGTTTGTGGTCCAGGAATAGGAGTGAAGGAAAGGTCAGACATTGGTAAAGGAATTTTAGTGATGGCCGAACAAACGTGCACGATGAGGAAGACCTGCTGTTGTCGACGACGCTCTTGCGGAAAAAGTTAACAATAAAATTCGTGAAGTTCAGCGTTTCATGATTTCGGAAGTGGCCGCTAATTGTCCTCAAATTTCACGCACGGTTATGTATGAAATTGTCAGGATTAGGTTGTTGTACCATAAACTTTGTGCAAAGTGGATGCCTAAGATGTAATCCCTGGTTGACATTTAACGTTATAAATACAGGTAAAATAATTTTATTTGAAAGTTCAACATTGTCAAATATCCATTCTGTTTAGGTATAAATATTTATTTACACGTTTCAAAAATAATAGAATTACAACATACAATTGTAGTTACTATTGTTCTGGCGTAACTATTTTACACTGACTGGAATTATCTGTCCAACAATTCTGTACAATATCATGGGAGACGTACTAAGTTTCGCCTAAGTATCATAATTTTCTATTTTTTGGCAATATGTTTTGATGTTGTGGAGATATTCGCGACGCCATGCTTGCAATCTGTTTGGTTCCATAATGACTTGACGCTTATGTACAGTTCTATGTGTAAATCCCATACGTTGAATAATTGTATGTAAATGTACTTTCAGAACAGGATAATCTTCATTTAAGCTTTCATTTAGCAATTTGACTGTAAGCAGACAGTTTTACCGATACATGTAATATATTTGTCGCCGAATTAAATGTTCGCTGTCAGTCCACGGTGTCCACATTTTGAAATAAAGTATAAATAAGTATCTACTTCGTACAGAAGTTCACCAACAACTGCTTTGCGCTGTTTACTTTTTACGTTTTTAAATTATGTCATGAAGGCAGGCAATAAGGCATCGATCTAATCTAATTTCTGAAAAGTAACTTATTACTCATGCAAGCAAATTAAGAAAGCTAATTTTGTTAAATAATTTACTAGGTGTCATATAATTAAGAATAGTTCAACTAAATAAGGTAATCTGAAATAATGAATTAAGAACAAAGAATTTAAGCTTCTTGCTTGAGTCACAACCGTTAGCTAACCTCAGCCGTCTTCGCAATATGTAAATTTACCTGAATGCGACCTGTGCTTTAAGCCCAGTTACAAGTAGCTTGTAAATCCTTGTTCTACTAGTACTTCTTTAAAGCGAATAACAGTATAATTTGAAGTAGACTATACCACGATATGATAAGTGTTGAAATTCGAATGGTGACTATGTAGAGAAATAGTTTAGAAGTGTATCTAAAATTTCAGCATAATAATTTTTTTTTTCAACTTTATGTTTTTAGTTACGGCCGATCGGCCTTTAATTTCTGAATAAGCCTTCTAATTAAACAGGTTAAGAAAGTATCTAATTCTTTCAAAGGCTGTTGTGATAACGCCATTTTTATAACACCACGGATTAGGATATATTCAAAAACCATAGGTTGCCAATCTTACTTTAAAAGTTGGTAACAATCTCGTGTAAATTCTATATCTACTTATATTTAATTTTAATTTCCCTGTTTAGTTTATAATGGTCTGTCATTCTGTTTATTAACTAATTTAACCATGTTTTGAATGTTGAATGTAAAGTATATCATCTGGTATGTTCATGGAATATTTTAAGTGTCACCAATCGTTGGTGAGTGGAATTTCTTACTACATAGCTTCAGTATTGTCATTGCTGTACATCAAGAAACCGAAACTTTTAACGTAGATACTATAAGCCAACACCCCCTCTCGGCAAACTTTGAAAGAAGATTCCAAATCAAGCAGAATGACAACTTCAAATGCCTAGTTTGTTTAAGTTTAAGCGTGTAATGTTTCCATTATTATTATTACTGTGAATTAAGAAGCAAACACAGAAAAAATAGTGATTATCTAGATGTAGGGGGTATTTGCAACCCGATATTTAACTGTTCTCGGGGTTGGGGGTGTAAACTGGAGCACGCGCTGGGGCAGATGGCGTCTAACAATGCACTCGGAGGATCAAGTATCCTCTGATCACAAACACCTGGAGTTATTTGCCTTTCGCGTTGCATTTTCTTTTCGGCCCTCCTTACCATACATCTTATCTTTTCTAACACCCCAGTCTGCCCATTAGGAAAAAATGAGAGGGCTTGTCACGATGGGGCGAAATGGGTCGAATAGAAGTGCGCTTCGCATATGTTATATACCTATTTTGATACAATCGACAGCTTTTGTATATAAATGATCGAAATCCATTATTAGATATGGGCCATATGTTGGCTGCTTATTGGGAAAGCTTCGGGTTGCTACAAGGTGTTAGAATTTGATACACTTTCGCAGATACACACGACGTACATAATAACAATAACATTCATAAAACTGTGCGAAAGGACAACGAATTAGATAAATAATATAAATTAGAATATAGAACTAAACATGTTAACTCTGCGCCTAACGCATCACTTTTACGAAAAGATGCTTTTATAATGTACCTACATAAAACTAATTAACTTGTAGTTTAGTTAAACAAATTGGTGATATGAACAGGCTCATTCTGCATTATTTGTTTTTTAATCTTTTAACTTTATCCCCGTTATTCAAAAATTTCTGCCACATTCTACAATATTATTTGGGAAATTTCACTATTCTAGCCGGTACTAGAAAAAGGACGAGGGGAATTAGAATATCATATTTTAAAAAAAGCAAACATCAAATATAATATTGGGGAACGTTAGTTTATATGTCACCATCTGAATAATAATTCAATTCCCGTAACTTCGCTAGTTATCCTTAACTGTACGCTATTGTTTTAGGATCATGTAATCTGGTTCTTGATGTTGAATAACTTTAATTGTCTTCCCCAAAAAATCAAAGATTTAAATCTACAAGAAACTGGCTGTGCCAATTTTGATATACGTCAGTGAGCCATGGATAACGTCAAACCGACAAAGAAATAGACTAGGTGGAATAGAAATAAGAATCTTGAGAAAAATATAAGACAAAACAAACAGAGATAGAATTCTAAATTAAGTATATGGAGAGACGTTCCAAACCCAACCAATAACAACTAAAATACAAGGATAACTCCTATGGCTGAGACATATAAACAGGATGTGAATTAAAAGAATTCCCAAAGGAACCTACCACACAAAGACTTGACCGGAAGAAGTAAGAAAGACTGCCTAACTTAGAGAAGTCAAATGGAACAACATAAAAGAGATCACTGCAGACAGTAAATAAATTTAAAAAAAAAGACCACAAACGAGTTAACATACCGCCGTACACCGAAAAGTAGGAAGGTTTAGGTGTAAATTCGTTAAAAAGACTGTTGGGCAATAATACCAAGCAAACCTTTATCGAAAAAACTCCTGAAATGTTTTAAGGAAAACCACATTTGATAAAATATATCTTGCAAATGATATTCAGTGCAATCCCATCGGAAAGAAAGAAAACACACAAATACTATGAACTAATAAGCATTAAATAAAAAATTATCTAAGAAATAACTAAGAAAAATCCCTTTTAAAATCCTGACACAATATCTTAAAAATGGTTGAAAGTTTTGATAATAAATACTTGTAAAAGACACTGGATTCAAAACATTTTAGATGAATGAAAAAGGCGTAAGGGCAAATATCTTTAAAACACACCTAGTGCAAATATGTTGAAACTACAAAATCCCTCGAAGAAAACGACCCGAATAAGAAGATAAATTTTAGGAAAAACACTCAAGTGATTTCACAAAAAATCGTTGAAGCAAAAATCCTGAAAAATCCCTTTAACTGCAAACCACTATTTAAAAATGCATAGAATGACGTCCTTTATAATAGCCATTGGTAAAATGCTCTTAAGGACAGACCAAAACAAACTTCTCTCTGTTCTAGTTCTATACATCATTGGAAATAACTAACCTAGAGAAGTCTAACGAAACAACATACCACAAACCAAACCACACACAGAAAGGAAATGTAGAAAAAAGACAACAAATGAGGTAACATATCACCCCTTACATCGACAAGTAGGAGGGTTTGGATGTAAATTCGTTAAAAACGGTTGGACAATAATGCCAAGTAAACCGTTATCGAAAAAACGCCAAATATATATTAAGGAAAATTGCATTTGATAAACTACATCTGGCAAAAGAATGTCGGGTGCAATCTCTTCAGAAAAAAGAGAACCAAAAATACAATGAATTAATACGAGTCAGATAAAAACGCATTGAAGAAATACTCGAAAAAAACCATTCTTAGAAAGTCTAATACAATACAAATATCTCGTGAAAAACGGTTCAACAAATTCTTTAAAAAATAGTTTTTGGCACTAAAATCCATGCAAGAAAGGGTTAATCGTTTTTAATACGGCTTGGGCAAAGGCGAATGAAGAAGTGCCCCAAAAACAAATATCCTTGAAACACGCCAACTGCAAATATCTTGGAACTAGATAATCCCTCCCAGGAAACATCATGATTCCTCAGAAAAAGCCCCAAATAACAAGAGACACCCAACTAACCCCACGAAACAACCATTAAAAAAAGCCCCTGATATTAAAAACCACTATTTAAAAATGCTTTGAAGAATGAAATCCCTTATAGTAATCATTCGAAAAATGTGCCAATTAAAAAACTTCCCAAAGCAAAATGCCCAGCTGTTCTTTAAGGACAAACCAAAATAAACCTTCTTTCTCTTCTAGTTTTACATCTCTTTAGAGACGTAACGATCCCCTCATCTATGTGTTATCTGTTGTAAAGTATCACAAACATAGAGGACCTACAGCTTAACATGGGCTCCAAACTACGGAAATCTTAAACACTTCTACTCCAGAGAAGGTGAACTAGGATAACACTTCGATGATTTCCTATTGGAAGGTATAAAGAAAAGACACTTCTATTGGTTTGAAGGAGCTTTCGCGATGTTTATTGTATAGGTATGTTTATTACAACATGTAATTTTAAAAAACATCATACACATCTTTCGGTAATGTACATCCCATTGTGGTTCAGTTTGTATTTATTTCCTCCTTTATTTATTGAAACTCTAGATATGCATGCACCTAATAAGGGTCAGTATATATCTCAATAATTTTTTAATGAGTAGATGGGTACATACAGAGCTTTATATTATTATTGGAAAAACCTAAAGCCCTCAAATTCAGTAACGAGTCGAAGCTCCTCCTAAGTTAATGCACTCTTCTACTCTGCCAGACATGCTTCTAATGCGGCGGTCAATGTTATTCTATGGTATAGCAATCTGCACCTCGTTTCTGAGGCCTGTAGCTCCGTAGGAACCGGTAATAGGCCTAACTGACTGCCTATAATATCCGATACATGTTCAATGCACAATAAATTAAGTGGCTTTGCTGAACACGGAAGAACGGTAATATCAGCTTCATGAAGCAACTTTGTAGACACAGCAGCAGTATGGGGTATGATATCCAATATTGGAAAATTGGAATTGCTAGTTTATGGAGATAGTTTCCAAGACATTGCTGAAGCATCCCTGAACATTTCTTTCAAGAATACTAGAGGCGACCTCCTTCAATATACTATGGCATCCCAAACCATCAGTAGTCGGGCAAGCGCTGCTTCGCGTTGCATACAATATTTAACTTCACGCCTTCTCTATGTCATCGGTAGACCCCTCCATGCCCATCATGGGTCCCCAAACAAGACTGGGATGCGCAACTAAATACAACCAGATTTAATTCCTGATTCCAGTGGACACTTTTCTGACACCACTGCAGCGTTGTTTCTGCATGTATTTGATTCAATGGCAAGATAAGGCGCGATTGTAGGATTTTAGGTCAGAGGACCTTATGTTGCGGTAAATTGAGCTAACAGAGAGTTGTTATGCTGTGGCAGCCATCCATGCATCGGCATTTGACTTAGTAGTACTAAACAGTTCCGATACCTCTACCACGATATTGTCTATGCTTTTCTATCCAGGTTATCCAACATGACATTATAATGGATGCGCTCCTGCTAACCCTATTAGCAATTTTTTTGCATCTCCACTGTTGGCACCCTTTCAAAAGTACTCATTAAAGAAAATTATCACAACCACGTACATGCGGCATCGCAAAATAATGTTTTAAATACAATAACAGCAATAGAACACACAATAGTAACATCTCACGTAAGACACTATAATATGTACCCATATTATCCATAAACAATTATTTAAATAAAGTGGCGTTTCCTCGGTGTTGCACTTTCAGTGGAATAAAGTATATTTCATAATTTAATCACAATACAAAACTCAAAAAACACTTTTCTTCTTGTCTCAGATTAAATTTCGTTATTGCTAATATTTACCAGCTGATGTTGAACACAATATAGAATTTAAATATTACCATCAGAAAAGTAATTATTACGTTGCCATGAAAAACATACACATAGCTTCTATATTAAAAATAGTGATGGACGTATCTCGAATGAAATCATTCGAAATATTCGATTATGCATATATTTCAAGATATCTCGAGATGCGGGTAGCAACTTCTCGAAACCTTTCGTTTAACGACGGCGCACCTCAAATGAAATAATTTGAAGTATTCGATTATGCTTGCATCTCCGAGATCCGAATAATTCATGCGAATGATAAAAACTTCTCGAATACATTCGTAGCGACGCGCACATCTCCAATGAAATAATTCAAAATATTCGATTACGCATGCATCTCTGAGATACGAGTAATTCATTTGAATGATAAAAACTTGTGGAATACATTCATAGCGAGACGCACATCTCGAAGGAAATAATTCGTAATATTCGATTATGCATACATTTCAAGACATCTCGAGATGCGGGTAGCAACTTCTCGAAACCTTTCGTTTAACGACGGCGCACCTCAAATGAAATAATTCGAAGTATTCGATTATGGTTGCATCTCCGAGATCCAAATAATTCATGTGAATGATAAAAACTTCTCGAATACATTCGTAGCGACGCGCACATCTCCAATGAAATAATTCAAAATATTCGATTACGCATGCATCCCTGAGATACGAGTAATTCCTTTTAATGATAAAAACTTCTGGAATACATTCATAACGAGACGCACATCTCGAAGGAAATAATTCGTAATATTCGATTATGCATTCATCTCCGAGATGCGAGAAATTCATTCGAATGATAAAAACTTTTTGAATACATCGTAGCGACACGCGCATCTCGAATGAAACAATTCGAAATATTCGATTAGCTATGCATTCATCAAGGAGATGCGAGAAATTCATTGGAATGATAAAAACTTTTTGATTACATCGTAGCGACACGCGCATCTCGAATGAAACAATTCGAAATATTCGATTATGCACACACTACCGAAATTCATTCGAATTACTTTCGTTTTGTTGTTCGGCTGGTAATCGTAATATCGTTTGTGTCGGTATATTGTTTAAGTAGAATTTGAATGAATTTGTAATTCAAGAAGATAGTAAAAGAGAAACTACAAAATATCATATTTATTTGACTTGTCTCGTGTGATGGGGTCGCAGGTGCAGCTAAGTTAGCAAAATAAGTTTTTATAATTTCGAACCGAGCAGGCTTAAGTTATAATTATTTATTTCTACTTTTCCATACTTAAATTCAATAATAATAATTGTGGAATTTTTTATATTGGATATTATTCCGTTTGAATATACTATAGTAATAAAGTAGAAGATTAAATAAAATAATTTCAGCAATGTATGTCACTGTTTAAAAATATCAAATAAACAATTTTTTTATCATAGACCATTTGTAATCTGTTCGGTTTTTCATATTACCTTTCCGTTTAAAAAACTTAGTTGCTAAAGTGGCCGCCGTACAAACTATTAACCAATTATAATAAAATAATTTATTTAATAACTTATATAACATAACAGGGAAGCCCATGAAACGGCATTGACAAACAGGATAATATTAGAATGTGACGAAATTTAAGTAAATACAGAACGGAATCCTGTCAAAAAACAATTTTGGACAAGAGCGGGAGTGCCAGGAAGTCATCATTCGAAAGGCGAGACATCTCTCGCATTGCCGAAATGCATTTTGGATTCGAATGAATACATAGAATGAATATCTCGATTAATAAAATCATTCGAATTCTAATCATTCGATTATTGAAATCACTCGATTATGACCATCACTAATTGAGAAGTTAAAGTTGATCTTTGGGTTATTTTCATTGCGCTGAAATATACATGATTTAGCTGAGAATATGCTGATTCTAATCCTATATTCTAACCCATTATTAAAATAATATGTCTAGACCCAATATCGTTAGGATTCAGAATTCCAATAATTAATTTGTAGCTTTTCTTAAAACTTTTATCCATTGTTTAACCACAATATGAGTAGAAAACCACAGACGTATTATAGTATCTGTAAATATAATTATTATGTCAATGGTACCAATGATCAGTTCGACACCATGAATAGAAACGTTTTGTGAAGACATTGGGGAAACCCCAAGTAAATGATTCCCTACTCTCCGTAACCCACGTTTAAAGAAATTATATTGGCCGTATTCACAACCATTTAAATTTTCAAAATTTGGCTGTTGTACAGTCAGAATATTACAAAATAAACAACTTTACAAACGAACGATATGAAGTAGCGGAACTAAAAGTGGCTCGTGGCAGGATGTTCCGCTCTATGCATGCTTTACCATTTCCACTCCACTGCGACCAGCTTAAAATAATAAAATCAGTGCACACTTTAATCATCACAATAAGACATTGACCTTTACACTTGCCTGAAAACAAACACAACAGGTGCAAGAACACGGGCTTGTGACTTTGGGCACAAATTGTATGCGAAATTTAAAAACAAACCGCAGAGGTGGTTTCCAGAATTTAATGCCCCGTAGATTAAAGTATTTCCTCGTTCCAAATTATAATTATAGAATTGAGATATTGCCATTTAGCTATTTTTATGGCACAATTAGAACTTTCCAGTATGCAGGTCATACTAAAAACCAAAAAAGGGGTTGATAATGGTTGCATTATTTATTATGAAACGTTAACCGCAAGGTTAATACTTCAAAAATCAATTGTGTAAAGTTTAGAAATATAGCATGCGTCAACAATAACAACGTTAAACCTTGGTTTAAATTCTCTTGCAATGATATGTTTTGGACCTAATGGCCGTCACGTGAGGAAGACGAGCCATACTTTGTGTTTAAACAATTTAAATGTTAAAGTGAAGCGCATTACGCGACCAGAAATCCAAGCAACCTACATACTTGCTCGTACTCATACTGTCCCATGCATCAACTCAAAATTCTAAGAAATATGAGTATGGGTAATAACAATGCAATTATTTAATTCTTATTCTAATCACAAACTATCAGAAACATTTATAGCGATGAGTAAGTTGCCAGGAATTTTTGTCTGTGAAGCAACTAGAATGCGAAAGCATAGTAACAGAATTTTGGTTCTATTACTTAATATTTATGTTAAAATACATAAAATTTTTTAGGCACGTCCCCAACCTTTCAAAAATACTTTGGTTAACTGCTGACGTGTGAATGACGAAAAACAATCTACATATACTATTTGATAGCTACGTGAGTAATTAATTTTTCTAATTACATGATTGTCTACAGTATCCTTAAAGAATTTATCAAATATTTGTAGCAATTGTAATATTTTTTACATAACACATAACAATTCGAAAGTTCCAAATTCATTGCCACTTCCTCTTCGAAGGTTTAGTTCTGTCTTTCTTTAGTACATTAAATTCTTTTAAATCTAGACTCAGTAGAAATGTAACAATTAAAAACATAATTGTGGTTTTTCTATGTTTTAATAATAATAATAGTCTCAAGTTCAACAGGATTTATTTGCTTCTTGTGCTTTAAACATATTTCGACATTTTACATGTCACTTTCAGAAGCATTTAATATTGTAAAAATTTGTAGCTAGGGCAACAGCACACTAGATCTTAATTTCAGACTTGGCTCTGATCTTCTATTCCAAAACATTTTACTATCTGCATTAATATAACAAACATATTTTAAAATTCTCATTACACAGATGATTTTTAAATAAAATCAAAATGTTTACTTTCTCTTCGCTATTTATATTTTTTCCTTGGTACATTAAACCTAATCAAATATAGACTCAGTAAACATTCAACAATCAATAGAATTTTAGTTGTATTACTTAATGTTCGTATTAAAAGAAATAAAACCATTAAAAGGTATTCAACTATATTCAAAATATTTTGAAGTTAGTTGTCTGATAAAGGGTAAATGACCAAATACATTAACAATGTTTTGAGCGTAACATATGGAGCCAGTGGTAGGATAGATTTTACTAACTCCAGGATTATTTACAACCTCTTTAATTAATTTAACAGACATTTTAAGAACCTGCAATTCAGCAAATATATTTAAACAGTACATTGCATTAAACCAGATTAAATATACACTCAGTAGGCAGTTAACATTTAAAATTATAATATTTACGTTAAAAAATATATGTATTAAGAAGTATTCCAGCGTAACAAAAATGTTTTAATGCTAACTGTCCACTGACGTGTGAATAACGAAAACAGGGGTAAACTTTCTTTGAGAAACACATTTGGTGGCAGCGCCGGGATAAATATTTTTCTTAATTAGAGGATTATCTACAATCGTATTAATTTAGTTTAAAAGACATTTCTAGAAGCTGTAATGGAAAAAATATCTTGTACCAAAAATCCAAGATTTTGCCTTCACTTCCTCCTCCAGGTGTCTTAATTTTTTCCTAATACATAAGATTTGATCAAATATAGTATCAGTAAACATTTAAAAATCGAAATCAGACTTTCAGTTTTATTACTTAATATTTAAATTAAAAACAATAACTTTGTTTCGGGGAATTCAACTGCATTCAGAGCATTTGATGTAAATTGTCTGCTGACATGTGAATGACGATAAACAAGGTGAACTTTCTTCGAACGTAACACTATTACTAACTAACTATTACATTAAACCTGATCAAATATAGACATAATAGACATTTAACTATCAAAAATATACATAATTCTATTGATATAACTTAATACTTACGTTAAAGAATTAAATGTTTTATCAAAATACTTTACTACTAATTGTTTGCCGACCTGTGAATAACAAAACACAAGGTAAACTTTCTTTCGAAATACATTTTGTGGCAGCGACGGATTAATAATTTCTTAAATAGAGGATTATTTACAATCCTATTAATTTTAATTTAAGAGACATTTCTGGAAGCTATAATAGAAAAAATATCGTATAACAAACCCAAGATTTTGCCTTCACTTCCTCTTTGCAGTTTTCTTTTGATTTTTTCCTAGTACATTAAATTTCATCAAATGTAGTATCAGGAAACATGTAACAATCGAAATCAGACTTTTGGCTTCATTACATAATATTTAAATTGAAAACGATAAGTTTGTTACGGGGAATTCAACTGCATTCAGAGCATTTTGATGTTAACTGTCTCCTGGCGTGTGAATGACGATAAACAAGATTGACTTTCTTTGTGCGTAACAGTTGGTAGCAGCATAAGATAAATATTTTTCTAATTGCAGAATTATTTGCAGTTCTCTTAAATTAATTTAATAAACATTTTTGGAAGCTGCACTGCAACAAATATTTTTGCACTAGTTTAATATTCTCTCAATATTTCCTCTTCTTAGTTTTTATTTAATTTCTTTTCTATTACATTAAACCTGATCAAATGTAGACATAATAGACATTTAACTATCAAAAACATACATAAATTTTATTGTTATAACTTAATACTTATGTTAAAGAATTAAATGTTTTATAAAAATACTTTACTACTAATTGTTTGCCGACCTCTGAATAACAATATACGAGGTAAACTTTCTTTCGAAATACATTTGGTGGCAGCGCGGGTTAATATTTTCTTAAATAGAGGATTATTTCCACATCAGCAGACAGTTAACATCAAAATGCTTTGAATCATTTTGATGTTAACTGTCAGCTGAGGTGGAATGACGATAAACAAGGTGAACTTTCTTCGAGCGTAACACTTGGTAGCAGCACAAGATACATATTTTTCTAATTGCAGAATTGTTTGCAGTTCTCTTAAATTAATTTAACAAATATTTCTGAAAGCTGCACTACAACAAATATTTTTGCACTAGTTCAATATATGTACTCTCACCATTTCCTCCTCTTAGTTTTCATTTAATTACTTTTCTAATACATTAAACCTGATCAAGTATAGACATAATAGACATTTAATAATCAAAAACATACATAAATTCTATTGTTATAACTTAATACTTAGGTTAAAGAATTAAATATTTTATCAAAATACTTTACTACTAATTGTTTGCTGACCTGTGAATAACAAAAAAAGGTAAACTTTCTTTCGAAAAACATTTGGTGGCAGCGCGATTTATATTTTCTAAAATAGAGGATTATTTACAAACTTATTAATTTTAATTTAAGAGACATTTCTGGAAACTGTAATAGGAAAAATATCTTGTAACAAAATCAAGATATTCAATTATTTACTGACGTGTGAATGACGATAAACAAGGTGAACTTTCTTTGAGCGTAACACTTGGTAGCAACACAAGACAAATATTTTTTTAATTGCAGGATTGTTTGCAACTCTCTTAAATTAACACGCATTTCTGGAAGCTGCACTACAACAAATACTTTTTGCACAAGTTCACGATTCTTTCAATATTTCCTCCTCCCAGTTTTTATTTAATTTCCTTTCTATTACATTAAACCTGAGCAAATACAAACATAGCAGACGTTTAACAATCAAAAACATAATTCTATTGTTACAAGTTAAACTTATTTCAAAAAAATAAATATTTTAAGAAGTATTTAAGAGGCCTGTGAATAACAAAACACAAGGTAAATTTTCTTTTAGAAATCCATTTGGTTGCAGCGTTGGATTAACGTTTTCTTAATTGGAAAATTATTTACTATATTGTTAATATAATTTAAGAGACATTTCTGGAAGCTATTACACGCCAGCTATCTTATAACAAATTCAAAATTCTGCCTCCAGTTTTCATTTAATATTTCTATTACATTAAACTTGATCAAGTATGGACACTTAACAGTCAAAGCCAGATTTTTGGCTGCATTATATAAATTACATTTAAAAATATAAATTTTTACAGGGTATTTAACTGGTTTCTAAGTATTTTGATGTCAATTGTCTGCTGACGTGTGAATGACGATAAACAAGTTACAATTTTTTTGAGCTTAACACTTGGTGGCAGCGCTGAGATAAATGATTTTCTTATTGCAGGGTTGTTTATAGCCATTTCTGAAAGCGACAATACATAATTTCAAGAATCTCTCATCATATCCTTTTTTCAGTTTTTATTTAGTTTTCTCCCTAGTGCATTAAACCTGATCAAATATAGACTCAGTGGTGGCACTAAACACCACTTAACAAACAAAAACAGCTCACTATTTGTTCGCTAAATTAAGCCATATGACAGGGCACGTTTGCATAAGCCCAAGACGCGTGCCCTCAAATCCTCATCTCACCAGTTAGGAAAAATTATACATACAAGCATACAAGTCTTCTAAAAGAAATTAAATTTGCATAATCTTACTATCTTGTGAATGGAACTAGCGTGTTCTAGGGGCGGAAGTTGGTACCTATGCAGCGGAAACAGGTTATCAAATTTCAGCACACGCTGTCGGTAGATTGCAGCTTCATAAAAAGCTTTAGCACGGGCTTTATTGAAATAAAATGTTCCGGATATACAGAAGGAGGTATTCAGTACTACAAAAGTGTGGTTTAATTATAGGATACCCTTTTTTAATTTTTTTGTGATGAAGGTAAAATAATAAGCACGTAGGGTAGAAAGCAGGACCGGGCTTAGTATCGTTAATTTAATTTAATAGATTGAAATTACCGAGCTCTACATTCCGACGCATGCTAAGAGATCGTTTGACGTCCCATTTCTTACCAATTCGTAGAACTCTATTAGATCATTAATATTCAAATTGCTAATTACAGTTTTAAAGTGCCCCGCCTCTAGAATGCCTTTCCGTAAGATTTAAAGCTCACCGAATTGTTATTTATTATCGCAGTTAACCCCGTTTACCCTACACATAATGGCGGCTGACGGGTAGGTAACCCTATTCATCTCAACATATTGGTTTTTAATTTAATCTGAAATACCGATCTTAATCTCCTTGAAAGAATCCGGCTACAAAGTGGTGTAATACGCCACCAAATTACTCTGGCCGCAAAAAAATAACGAACGTAACCGATTTAAATAGGCCTCTTTGTAAATGGAGGAAAAGCGACCCGTGCGTTGATTTATAGAGGTCGAAAATGCTTTCTTATATATTAATTTAGAACTAATAAGCCACATTACGATAGGAATTTCAATAATTTTTTGAAATTAAAGTGCTAAAACATCAAATGTTCCATTTAGACAATTTGTTGCCCTCCAAGTAGGCAATTTAACTAAATACTGCGCTGAAAATAAGAAAATCCTTAATACACTTTACTATTTAATGTATTAAACACGAACAAAAGAACTCCCTAAACAAAAGTCTAATGATATGAGGTGTGGAGACCTTGCCGGCCAACTAATCGAACCACTGCGACCAACCTATTGTCCTACAAAACTTCCATTCAAATACTGCGTGACAACGGGCAAAATCTAGAATAGCTTTATCTTGCTAATGTACCTAGCATTTGTTATATTTAGAGAAATATCTTCTAGTAGTCCTTGTAATTGATTTTGCAAAAATTTCCAAGTACTGTTCTTTTGTTAGTCGAGTCTCAAATCTGAAAAGGCCAATTAAATGATTACCGACGATACCACATCACACGTTAAGTTAAAAAATAATGCTGAAAATGTATTTCGTCTGTTTGTAGATTTTGATCAGAGCATCAGTGAGAGTTACGGGTATTGTAGATGGTGTCACCGGTAAATATAGCGTCATCGATAAAAAATATACACGGAACCAACTTTCGGTTAACATTTATTCACCGATAAAACTGCATATGTCCAGCATGGTCTTCCGGTTGTAGGTATTGTACAAGCTGTATGTGGTATGGATATAAACATTGTTTGTGTTCCACTAAATCAAGAACGTTTTCCACTTCATTTACATCTTTGACACGGACTAGCAAGTGTACCACTGTCGCACAAGTTGAAAAGTGACAAGCACTTTTCTACTGCAAATCCTAGGATGAAGAAACCGTTGACGATATTCAAACGCAGTTTTGGCATTTCCTTTGCAGAAATAATGAACAAACACAATATTTGCATATTTGAGATGTGAGTAGATGTGTGGCATTGTTCATCACTTTTAAAAATTTTAAATAGTTTGATAGTAATTGCGAACTTATTGTTTGACAATTAAAATGTGCCAACATAATCGATTCAACCCAAATCTTTAAGACGCTTTAATTCGAAAACAACTAAATACCGCGTTACAACTTTTTCTGTCATATACAAATGGATAGAATATGCTCGCGGAGTTTGGTTTTCCCCGCGACTCATCCTGTATATTAATTAATAGGCCTACATTTTCAACCGATATGCCAACTAACTGAGTTCTCAATTAAATGAGTGGTTAATATGAATGGCGTTTAATACAATTCACATAATGAGAAATGTTTAGGCTTGCGCTTCAAATCTAACGGAATAGCTTATACAGGCTTTATAAGAGAAGTTGGACCATATACAAAATACATAGAAAGTATATTGATTTATTTTTTACGTAATCCGGATATTTTGAGTAGAAATGTAAACTGTATTATTGTTCCTAGCTATTATTAGTAGTGCTTAGTAAATAAACAAATTTTACGGTTTAATATTAAGTAAAAACGTAAAAAACATTCTTAAATGTGAAAAGTATTTCCCTTTTTGCTAAACGACTCTACAAATATTCAAAACAATGGCACAATTTAATAATATCAAATTTAAGAAGAATATTTTTCCATAGATTTTGAACATAAGTCAGTCCACTGGGAAACCCCATATATTAATTTGGTGGTATTCATAGCAAAATACCATAAACAATGTTCTACATCTCTTCACAGCCACTATTCCAGATTTTATTTGATGATTATACTTAAGGCCTTCATCTATATTATATACAATACCACCGTTTCCTATTCCCTACGATAAGTTTCAATAGATTTAGATATGAAAGATAATAATTGTTACGGGCCCAACGAACTTTTCCGTCGACCCATAACCGGATAGGTGGAAAAAGGCCTACAGCTTAGCTCAGAGGAGTAGGGGGAGTTCACGGAAATCGCTTACGGGAGGAAATCTTCCTAGTTGTGAACTGAGTGGGTCAAAATTAGTGGGCGCCACCTTCCAAATACAGCTGACTGTATCGAACTCACCTTTATTATGCCTCCTCCTATATATATATATATATATATATGAAGCTTGCAAAATTCATGCACAAACAAATACAAATACCTATAAAATAATAAAAGATATACTGAATTTTAAAACACATATAATGAAATTATTAGCAATACAACAGAATGACAGC